>JAQIXN010000743.1:0-29492 GCA_034698145.1 Proisotoma minuta
ACCTCTTTTGACGGACAGACAGAATCGAAGGGACATTGTTTCACCCCTTCGTTATGTGCGTTATAACGGTTTATTATATAAAGAAAGAAGATATAGAAGATGATTGAAAACCACGGCTGAAAGAACACACATAAAGGCCTCATTATATAATTAACTCTGGTAGCAATATATAATTACTGCAAATACAGATATGCAATTTTACATCTTCATCAAAGAATATGCGGTGGAATAATAATAATAATAATAACGCGGGTATTTCTTTTCGGCGAACCCCGAATCGGGCATTCCAATTGAGTTCGGAGAGATTTCTCCATTGAATGCTTTGCTTGATCTACTGCCTATCCAATTTCTGTGAATAAACATCACAATCCGAACTAACAAAGATAAAACTCGCATCAACAGACAGATCTGTCAAGCCAATAAGCTTTATCCCTTTGAAAAAACATAACACGTCCATATCCAACGTGTACAATATGCGTGACATGTAAAAATGCGAAATAATTCCAACTGTAAACACGGTCACCCAACGCACCTCTTTTTCTGTCAAATTCAGATGATCCCTTCTGGACCATGCACAAGACATAAGCCCCTTTATCCCCTGTAATTAAAATCATATCACAGCTCCCACTCTTACGACACTACTACTACTATGCTTTATCCCAACCCGTTTTGCCATGTTTTTCAAAGTTTAAAAGTTTTAGAGCCCTTTTGAGTGTTGTTCTCACGCGTCACACAATGCAGATCAAAATACTGAAAACACAGCCGACGTTCGCACATACGTCGGCTGGTGGCTCATCCTCCATTCATTAGCTCTTTCCCATTCAAAAACCTTACGTACTTACTAATACTAGCTGCTGGAAATATTTTGTGTCTTTTGGCTTGGAATGAAGAGTGTTGGCTGCTAGCAATGTGAGCAATTCCCTCGCATAAAGCAGAACAATAAAACTGGAATTAAATCAGTAGCTTGAGGATGGAGTGTGTAGTTCTATTAATTTGAAATGACAAGATTCTCTCGAGAAACTTGTATCTTTGACCCTTATGAATTTTTATACAGGCAATACATTAGGAAAGCAGCAGGTGTCCTTTATCCAGGTGCACATACATGCATACATTGTATATATCATTCGACTTTTTTTTAAATACCTACATTTAGTTTAGTAGACCAATCCTAAAGGAACAAAGGTTGAGTCGTATAGTTTTATTTTTATTGCTGCCGATGGCACCTTCCCTCTAAATTACATTGACTTGGCACCTTTCTTTCATTCTCTATAGCTAGTATTTATTTGTGGAGATATAAATAAAAGTTACATAAAACAAATCCCCCTTCCAGCTAAAAGACCCCTGCATCGTCCACAATTAGTTTGGAACCTTTTTCAAAATCCCTTAAGGGAGCAACTAACATTTTTAAGACCGTTCCCACAACAAACTATATATTTGACCATATCCGGACAACCTTTGACCTGAGCCAAGGATATGCTTCGTCGCAGTTGGATTTGTGAAACTGCTTGAGGGAATATTTTAATGACAGACGAGAAGACGAGCTCAATGCATGTTGGTTGTATGCATTATCATATACAAAAGTGCTATGGTTGGGTAAACTTGGATGAGGAATGCATATTATATATTTTGGAATGAGCAAACAGTTGAATGCATGCGATAAGAATTGCATGCATATATGCATATGGATATAAGTAATTGGCAAAACTGGATTTGCGTTTTAACATCATAATACTTAATTACTATACTGCGGGTAATTAAATAAGATCCCAGTTGGTATTTCAATTTTAGGAGTCCATTAGAATGACATAACATGACATGAATGACTGACTACTGACAGAGTTAAGGTTAAGTAAATAATTTTTTGCTCACCTTAATTACGACTAACCGGCACCAAGTATTCCTCCCACTGAATTTTAATCGATAGAGGAAAGTCAGTTTTTCATATCAATGGAACGATTAAGCAGATGGTCGGTGGATAGATGGATGAGTTTTTGAAGCACACTTCTAATTGGAGTTGAAACAGTAGCCGGACCACATGTAGTAATTTAGACCAAAGCTATAATTTCCTTCTTAATTTATGTGTGCGTGCAATTAGCTAACACACCAAAGGGTCAATAGTCCGATAACTGACTTTGGCTTTACAATGTATCCAATTATATTACACTCGAATAGTAATCAAGAGAAAATGTCAAGTTTCAAACTCTTGTCACATTCAATGTCATGCACTTTGTTTTCTTTGGCGTGTGGTTTTTTTGGAGAGTTGCGAAATCACCCGACTACTCCTTTATTGAGTGTGGGCATATGCACAATACAATTCTCTTCCTTTCTGCTTGCAAGTAACTTTCTACTTGGTCTGTTTGCCAACAACTATGCACAATGCTGGAGAGAGAGAGTCAAATGACAAAGATGTATGTAAACTCCAAGAGGAAGGAGTTGCAATTAATTAGTGGGAGGGTTCGCAAATTTTGGGGGGAAATTCCTTCACTCAGTCAAGCCCCAACTTTCTCCTCCAATCTCAGAATTTGCATGTGTATGCAAAAGATTTGCAGATACCGTTTATTTTCTCTGTATTATTATTTGGATGGGCAATGTGTTACATGGGCTTTTAGAGGACGTGTATTTAGATATTATAAAACAGTGTGGGTAAGTAGGTACCGTTTTTGTATGTATTTTAGGGAACGAGTGTCCGTGAGAGGAGTGTACAATTCCAACCGAGAACTAAGACCCAACTACTGGAGGTGGTTATTCTCAACCCAGCTATTTTCGTCAGAGCCCAACTTGGCGTTTCTTTCCCATCCCAGTTGTAGCCCTCCGATGGCATTGATCCGTCCTTTATTTGAGAAAAACTGAGAATTTTATAGGAGAAAGTTATACCCAAAATATTCCTCTCAGCACTGCGACTCTTGAGGTCAACTTTTCCTTGAGATTGAAGCGTCCGTTGGCCCCCAAATGGGGCAAAAGTGTGGGACTTTTTTGAGGAATATGGTTGTGGTGTGGATTTGGGTGTGTTAGGGGAAGAGTGAGAGCGTCCTCCCAAAGCGATCCCCGCATATGACCTGGTTGGGGCGAGGGGAGGTAATATCTGCGAGGCGTTATACATGAGAGAATAGCTGGGAGCATAAAGAGGATGGAGGAATGAAAAAGCCACGCTATCAGGGTATGTGCTTCCAATGTTAAATCATTCAACGGCACTCCACAAACTTTCCCATCAACTCCCCAATATTTGAGATGCATTAAAACCTGAAAGAAAAAAAGCCCTCTTGGTTCTTTTGGTAAACATGTATAAAGTAGCTGACTGAATCGTTGGTTCCATCCTAAAGGACACAAATATGCTGGATGATGAGAATCCCCAAATCTATCTATTATTGTCAATGCTGGGGAAGTGGTGTGGCACGAAATGCCTTGGGCCCTGCTTTGTTACCATCTTCCAAACACGCCCTTCAATGTCACGAAAAGTCATGCCTACCTTTGCTTTCTGCTTAATAAATCCACTCTAACAATTGTTTGCATTTAAGCTTGGGAACATTAAGCGTTCGTTTTGATGGGGAGAGTTTTGCTGGAAGGATTGTTATAACTGCAAATCGGGAACGCCTCTAATTCCTCCTAAATAACTTTTCTCATAAAATATTTGAAATCCCTGTTTGCATGTGAGACTTAATTATTCCATAAAACACGAGGAGATAATAATAAATAAATTAGTTACATGTGATGTATCATGTATCTCTCCAGTAGTATAATACATATATCAACATACTGCATGTTTAGATTTGCGGTTTAATTTTTAACGGCACAAAGTGAAATCAACGAGTAAAAGTGAATTGTGCGTAATTGAATCCCTTGTTATATTATTCAAGTCAATAATATGGGGAGCTTTTGATATCATTTCATTCAATCTCACTCTCCACAAACTTTAAAGCAAGTTACAAATAAAATGTATCCCTTTGTCGTCTACTTTCCAGACATGTCACCTCATTTAAGTCTCCATGATCTTTTTGTCTGTTGCATTCATTTATGACCCTATCCCTGAAGTTTTGTATGGCACCCCGGTGACAAAGTAGAGACACAGGAAATCATAGAATTTGACATAAACCTTAGTCGTACATTTCCATCATTATATTATTTCCCAAATGACAAATCGTATATCTTTCCACTCCAGTGTTCAAGATAATGATTATGATACTGCACGAGATGGGATTCTTATAATTTCCTATCCCGTCAACCACCTAATCTCATCAGCAGCCTTTGTTGCCTATCAAAGTTGAGTCATGCTTCCACAAATAACTTCCATCTGCATGTCATTACGAGCTCCAGTTTCAGCTCTAATGCAAGAGCCATTGAGATGTAAAGAGGACAAGAAATATGACATGTGAGATTTCATAAGCAGATCTCTTCAACCCTCTCACTAATCTCCCCAACCATTGCAAAGTTTGTGGAATTCACCCTTTCCCACCTCCCAGACTCTAGGAGCAGTCCACCCACTCCACCAAAGCCCCATCCTCCAAACACACAATCCTTCCAGGAGAAAGTAGTGCAGAGACTTTTGGGAGTTGGGAGGAACAATTATTGACTTTCCCTACCTACCCAAAACTCTCTCCTCTATCCAAAGGGTGGCTCAGAGAAACCCTTCAAATGCTTCATATATCATTTATATTTACTTAATGGAACGTTAATTACATTTGCAGCCATACATCATCATTGTAAATGCCAAATTAATAAATAATGTGGAGCTTTCATTTAATTAAATATTGACTTGTGCTTTTAAGCTTTGTTTGGACAAACACAACTTTTGCATCAAAGTGAATTCACCACAAGGGAGAGGGAACAAACGGTTGGGAAGAGGACGAAGTTTGCTTCTTCAGCCAACCCAGTAGCTTAAAAAGTCCATACCTTTTCAACCTTCCTCTTTATAACATTTAAAATGTATGGCTTTATGTGTAGCTATTGTGCAAACGACGCCAAGCCCAAGAGGGAGAGATTTTTGGCTTCAAGGGTCCGTCTCTTTTGTCAAAAGAAGCTGCTCCCTCCACGGATGGCTGATTGAGCTCTGGGGTAGAAATTCCAATGGGCAATACATTTCTCTAAATTGGGACAAGTACCATCCCACCGAAATTTGTTTTTCAACTCCTCTAAAGAATATATGTATGTATACATAATAGAGGAGCGTTATTAAAAATATTGTACACTCACCGTCCTTTTGCCACTATACCGAAAAATATCATCAAAATTCCTCTTCCCTTACCCTGGAGGCCAGAAGCCCTTAAAGACACTTTATCCCTCGCACAGTTATTCCAGCTGTCAGACCCAAAGCAATCCCTCTCCAGCCCTTAAGCCTTGTGGATATTGACACCTAAACCGTGAGGGTCTGAAAATGATTGTCATTTCTCTCAGTACACAGAGAATGGCATGAATTTTAATTTAATGTTTTTTACCCCTGGAGTCTCATCCCAAATTAAACCATGAAGCATTATCATCATCCATCTTTATATATTATGCAAGCGAGTTAAAATTGTATCAGTTTACAAAATGAGGAAAGACAGAGAGAGAGAGAGACGATGGGAAGCAGATGCGTGGTGTGGCGACTGATTTACGAGTAAACCTACAATTTAACCAAGCTCCAGTCACATTTACTTTTCCAATAACTTTAAAAGGGATGAATGCAGGATGAGTGGCGTCTACTTTTGGGACGGACGACGGGGCAGGTTTCTCACAAACGATCCATCGCCCAAGGTAGTTCCCAAAAATGCTTTTGGACTTTGTGTGGCTTTGAGTTGGTGAGGAGGAATTACGCAATTTCTCTCATCTCCTTCCCTGTTTATGTATATATCTGTTGAAATATATGTTTGTGGACGGATGGGGATGGCTTTTAGATAATCTGGGCATTGGGCATTGGCACGAGGTAAAACCGGGATATACGGGAAGGAGGATTGTTGTACTCTATCATCATCCCATTAAAATTACTACCCATCAACCCTTTTACCACAAAGTTCGGAATAATAAAGTATGTTTAAGAAGGATTTAGGCCAGTCTACAAATTTCCTGGTGAAGATTATGATTCATGTGAAACTGAACCAGTTTTGGTGTTTTCATGAATGGGATCATTAATATTAATATTTGGAGATGAGAGACGATGTTATTTGATTGCCGACTTGTTGGCTTCTGACTTGGATCCCTTGGATAATACTACACATCCATTTAAAGGATGGGAAATTGATGGGAGTTTGGCTGGCTCCAGTGAGTAATTTCCCTTTTCTTAATTTTCTCAATTTTGTCCTGCCTCGGAGCAAAAATGTGAAAGAACCAGAAGCCCAAAGATTGGTTTTTCTTCGGTGGACTTTGTGGGAGGAAGAAGAAGAAATGGTACGATTTTATCCGTGGAGGATAATTTGATACTTTGAGGAGATAATGAGAATTATTTAGAGAGGTCTCGAATCCACTTTAATTACCTTACCCACCCCATGTACTCCAAATAATAAGAAAATTTGACCCAAGGCAAGGAAATCAAAGAAAGCAGAGTCATAAATAAGCAAAAGAACAATCATTAAACAATTTTCATCGTTTAACAAAATAGAAAAAATCCCACTTTTAATTAACTTGCTCCAAATCATTTCCCATTAACTTGCAAAGTCACTCTCCGTCGGAGGTGTTATTTCGTTGCTAATTCTTTAAATATATTCATAATATGTATAATTCATCATCCGCATCGACACGCAACTTTCAACATGCATGAAATCCTAGAACTATTATCAATTTAAATTTAATTTACACCCAAATTGAGGAAGCACTAAAGCTTAATTGTCAGTACGTTTTGTTGGGAATAAAACACAAAATTCTTGATGTCATTTCTACACCATTTTCTGTCAGCAAGGTAGTAAATTGTAAATGTGGCTCATTTGTGGAAAAGGAAATAAAAAGCTTGAAAGAGGAGTGGAAAATGTGGGAATAAATTAGCTTAATAATTTAATGTCTTTTCTTGAGTGGAAAAAATTTGTACTACAATGGAACACAGACTCTATATACTTGACTACATTATTTACACTCATTTGGTAAATTTAAAGCACAAAAACCATCTTCACAAAAAACGACGCTTCTTCTTCTTCTTCTTGTTGTTCTTCTCATCATTTCATTGTCCTCCAGCTCTCACGTTATTCAAATTTGTAATGAGAAGATGTAAATGTAAAAGGCATGAAAATAGAAAACTGGCCACACATTATTTAAATTACATGCAGATGAATAGAAAGCTCGGAAGTTGTGTCTGAATCACTGATTTCATGGAGAAATTTACAAGTCATTAGATTTGATGTATAAAAAGAGGGCAATTTATCTAATTTTGAATTCGACACTGTCTCCTCCAAATGTGTCCACCGACGCATTAATAACATCAACAGCAGCAGACAATTGCAATAGCTCAAATTTCCTCTCGCTTTTCAATCACTCTTACTTTAATACTCTTCCGTCTTTGTACATGGAAAAATATATAAAAAATGTGGCCGAGTCAAATATCTTTTTATTGAATGAAACTTTATCTCAGCATGAGTCAATATCTAATGGAGAAGGACAGTTGCGTTTTATGAACGGTGGCTGACTCTGATGAGTTAGTACGTGCCCTGATGATAAAACATTAAATGTGTCCAATAAGTTGAATGCTTTTACTTTTTATTCACACCACATTAAATTATTGCCCCCTGCGTGGTAGGAGAGCCTGCTATGGAAAAGACCTCCTCCAAAGGTTGGATAACGCTCAGAAACATTTCGCCCCAACAGCAGCCTCCACAGACTTCATCTGTATCCGGGATCACAATTTTTGGACTCTGTTCATATCTCCATCCCTTATTCCCATCTGCATCGAACCAAAGCAAATGAGGAAGGGCCACAGGGCCGGCTGAGCTTGTCAGTCGACCCCGTTTTTTAAAACAATATTATTAATTGCATACAACTGGAATAGCAGAAGCAGACTACTGACTGGATTAGTTAACTCTGACTAAACCCATTTATTACAAAAACTAAATAAATCCTCCCAACCATAGTAAAATAAGTATTCATTCGGCTTGCTTGTATGAAGCATATTTGAAAAGAGTTTACAAGAAAAATAAATAAAAAATGAAAAGATGTATCATTATCATTGCAACTGTCAGTTCCAATCTTCTTTTACGAATGTTATGTCAATTCCATACATTTGACTCTCTGCATGTGTTTGTTCAATAATATCAAGTTAAGTAATTATTAATGAACGTTTGTTGGTGCTCTACAAAAAAGATTGACACAAGAAACAAACATTCACACCACCACCTGTCTGCCCAGTGTCATTTTCCCATCCAGGAATTAATTGTTTAATTCATGCTCCACTCTCTTAATTGGACTTTGTAATTCACGAGAGAAGAGATCATCATCAATTTGCTAGAGTCTTATTATATGCATAGTTAGGGTGTGTAGATTATGGATGAGCAGACAAAAAATGAAAATGGTGCGAGATGTAGAAGAAAGAGTTAAAAGAGTATGGTTCATGTTTTATATGAATATATTTATAAGATGATGAACCAATCTCCCGTGGATTTTCGTTTTATTTGATTGTTGCATTTGATGATGATAATATTGGATTTAAAAGGAGGAGGAAATGGAAAGAAGGACGTGGCATTTCATATGCATGGGCTGGAAATTAAATTTTTTCTCCTTGATTAGATTGGATTCGCAGGCACGCCTTTGGAATTACAAAATGATTCTAACGCCACATCAAAGGACTCTCTTACTCCCGCTTTGAAAGATAATAAAGCTGAACAAATAAGCAAATAAGGACCCACGCAGAAGTTGCAGAGACGGATAAATGGATTTTTTTTGTGTTCCCTAATAATTTCATTCCTCTCGTTGACTTATGGAATAATGAAGGTTAATCAATCCTTTGCTTTGCTATCCCGTGGATTTTGATTACCTTTTAAATGGAAAATAAATAATACTGTTGCATTGATTTTCTTTCATCATAGAAAGATTGATATATGCATATTTACAATGTAAAGTCAGGTAATGTTCCCCTTATGGATAATTTGAATAAGTTTCCACTTCACTCATATAGTATCATATCAAGTTGATTTCGAATTTTAATTAAATCCAGCTTATATATTGGGTTCGACAGAAGGTTTCCATTCTTTTCCTCGTCAATCCTCTTAAACAACTTGCTCGGGTGTAATATGAAACACAGCAGGGGGTGGCTTAAGTTTAATTCTACTCCAAAATCCTTCTTCATGTGGTCAGGGGGAGAAGGGTTTAAAGCCACTTAACTATTGCAAGGGCCGGACCCTCCTTTGGCAATAAATATCCCAGTTAATTTTAAGCATTGACCGTCAAGGTCTCATGTGTCCACCTATTTTGCCCAACCATCAACTCGTAATGGATGCACCAAATTTGTATAAATAGAAAATGCATCTGGCTCACTCGGTTGTGTTAATCAAGCATGCCATTTAAGTGGTTTGCTATATGATAAGAGCTCCGGCTTGTTAGCGACTGTTCCTCAAAGAACAAAACACTCTTTATGCACAACGAGTAAAATTACTTGTCGAGAGGAATATGAGACTCTCAAGTTGTTCCATTAAACGTCCATCAATAATATTTAATGTGAGATGACCAAAGGGTGTACCCACCAAAGGGATGACAAATGAGACCTTGTTTTGATAAACATGGAAAAGGTCCGTAATTTATGTCCTGCACAATGCAGTGGTCATTTTGATGAGTTTCTGTTTACAGAGTTGGTATTAAATTTCTAGGTTTTTGTACAATTCTGGCTCAATGCACAATTGAGAGTAGTTGTGGATGGGAATTATTTTCCAGTTTCTGACAAAAACACAGCTTTCAGTTTGATTGTGGAAAAGTGACCGTGAGTGTGTGCGTCTGTCTGTCTGCTTGCTTCCTTGGGGTGAATACGTAATAAAGCCAAGCAATATTGAAAAGTAAAGGAGAAATGTGACGGACAATAAATAAAGTAAAAGGACAATTAGCTAATGACCCATCCAATCCAAACTTTATGATGGTAGCACAGCCGGAAGCAATGAGGGAACGGAACTTGACAATTGTCAAATGCCCACCAACTCTCATAAGTCTCAAATACAACTATTAATGGTTCATTCACTCATAAATTATTCACTCAAATTGAGAAATTTGGAAAAGCTCAATAATTGTGCAGTCCCATCTGCTCCCAACAATTAAATGGATTTAGGACCAATTTTAGTGCATTATTTTAACGTCTTGCTGCTGCATTAAGCAGGTGGAGAAAGCAAAATGAATATTTTTTTATGTAGTAATGCATATGCATTTCTCGTTTGAAAGCGTTTGATGGGAGATTATTTTGTCAGATTATTAAATGAGATGATGAAGGACAAGTAAAATTTGATTCGGCAATCAGAGTTCTAATTCCTGGGATAAATGGAGAACAAGCGACCTTTTAAGCTTCTGTCAGCTCCAATTAAGCCGGATGTGTGGACATAAATAAAGCATGTGCCTCATTCATGAAAACATGGAAAATCGTATTACTCCCCCCTATTTGTATTCCATTTACTATTTGCAACAAAGATCATTGGGATCAGCTCGACCTGTATAATTATGCAGACGACCAATCCGGTTCCCATCCAACTAAAAATCCGAATTATGAATATCCCGAATCAAGTCAACTACATAACATTTATAGAAAGGGAGAAAGGGGACGCGCTCGCACGTGTCCAAAACGAATTGCTCTATTCAATTTCTGAGCCACTACTTATTTGCATGCCCTTTTAATTTTGGGAAAAAAGTACAATTTGTGAAATCTCTTGTAAGCTCTCAATTCGTGGACTCGCAAAAGAAATTCTGATTTGTGAAATGTATTTTTTCCTGGTAAGAAAGCCTTTTGGTATGAAATATAAAGAGAACGAAATCCCTTTTCTCTAGGCACCCTTTCGCTATCTCTGCTCCAAAGATTAGTTGTCTGATATAAATTTATGGGACATATAAATGAAGCCTTTTCCCCCTTTCAGACCTTATCTGAAATGTCCACAGATTTCCTCTATTTAATGTAAAATCGGTCTCGCAAATGACACTCGGATTGTGGTTTAGTTTAGAACATCAGATCAAAATCTTTAATTTATTTACTTTTATAATAGAATGAGAGTTGTGAACAAGTTGTATTATTGTGACATGCACAAACAGCTAATAACTATATAAAGCTATATTTTCGAGACTTTAATACTTGTCTAAAAAGGTACTTTCTTGATACTGGAACATTTTCACGATAATCTAACAGACCAAAAATATTGATGTAAATTAAGTTTCTGTAAATACATTTAATTATTATAATAATGGAAGGTGAACATTATTGTTTTGAAATCCAGCCTTTGAGATTTTATGCACATTTGTAACTTTGTAAGTAGAGTTGAGTAACGAGAATTAATTTTAATTAACCATATTATTCAAATAATTATTATATACCCTTTTAAGGCATGTACTTAATTATAGTCGTTATATAATAGTTCACAACCAAGGTAAAAAACGTTTCTTTAAATAATTCATATCACAAATTCATTGCATACACACATTTTAGCACACTTTAACTGATATAGCTCATGTATAATGATAATTGTATTGCACCAACGGGAAAATGTAAATCACAAAATGTATAATATTTTGATTCATATAGACTATCGAGACTGGAAAACTGTTTTGGTTTACGTAAATTCTACTGTGTTTAACACAACAACAATACTAACCACAGGAATTGACTAGACTATTAGAAATTTATGTATTTTTAAGGAAAATTTATAGTTATAGTCCTCCACCACTTCTGTCCACAGTAATCAATATCCTTTCAGCTCTCAATCTTTCTTCCTCCATCTCAGCCATTCGGGCAAATCTTGAGTTCACAACTGCTCCCGACTTTATGGCTGACATCATCTAAAATTTCAAAATAATCAAATTAAACTATTATTCAAAAAATATAAAATCCGTTAACTTACAGCAAGATACTCGTCCACTTCAACCTGCCCATTTCTATTTGTGTCCAATTCCTTTAGAATTTCATGCAACGTCTCTCCTGGAACATCCTCTCCCTGATTCTAAAAAAGAAAAGAGTATAAAATAAGTAAAAGCGTCACATTAATTAATTGAATTTTCATACTTTCAAACTCCTTCGAATATCATTAATGGTAATGAATCCCTTTCTTTCTCTATCGATAGATTGGAATCGTTTTGTGTACATGTCACGCTCTTCTCGACTCAGTTCCACAGAAATGGCTTCCGCTTTTTGTTTCTCGCCAACTCTCAAACCCTGTTGAAAAATAGTTTTGGGTAAAAAATATTGTTTCTACCTTTATTTTAAGTTAAAAGCTAATATTACCATTTCCGTCTGCAGAAACTCTACTGCCATATCGTGTTGTTGCTAAATTGCCATAAAAATTATTCAATTACTAGTCAAAACAAAGTACAAAAAAGTTTGCCCATATTTTCATACTTTCTTTTCTGCTTTGGACCAGTTGAGTTCTTCTCCCATGATATCAACAATATTGTCCAAAGATTCAATAGCTGCCTGTGCATTTAGAAATCCTAATCTTGTACGTCTTGCAATAATATCCACTGCAGTTGCGGCATATTCTTTGACGGCATAGCGAACCTGAAATGAATTACAAAGGAATCACGTCATTAGCAAGAGTAATGTGGAACGGAAGTGTTTTTTTATACCTCTGCATCAATGTATGGGAATTCCGAATGAAGACGCTTTCCGACAACCGGATAACTAAGAGAATAGTAAATTACACAATTAGTATTAATAATCACATCCTAGCATAATTAGTGATGATGTACCGTTTTCCGGTAAGCGAGGCCAATTTAGCGACGGAGAAAGCACGATCACCGTATGTATTTGCTAAATGTTTAGCAACATCCGGTTCGAGTCCGATATCTTGGACCAACCGAATGTACAATGTTGGAGACCATCCATGAGCCCCTTCCAACAATAAACCATCCGTTTGGCTTCCGTTTAGAGGTTGGAGGTTGCAAGCTGAAATACAATAAAATTAATTATTGAGTTTAATGCAATTCCTTTTCATAAAATTATATACCTTTAATTGCACAGTTGACAGTGTCAACTGCCATTGATCGATATGTGGTCCATTTTCCCCCCGCACAGGTTATTAGCCCTCCAGGACTCACGTGAACTATGTGGTTTCTTGCCAAAGACTGAGTATCCGGTTTATTTGGATCCGAAACAAGGGGCCGGATACCAGACCAAGAAGAAAGCACATCTCCACGACGTACTAAAGTAAAATTGATTACACTAAGGCAAGTAATTAAATTTAGATGAAAAAAAAGAAAAGCCCTAGAAAGGGTTAAAGTACCTTCCAAGTCGGGATTGAGGTAGTGCTTAACTTCATGAAGTATAAAGGAAATGTCCTTTTCCGTTGGTGCGGGACTGTTGGGTAATATAATTGTATAATGTAGTTGAAAGTTATGTTACAAGTAACTGAAGCCAATAAAAATGCCAAAAATTGAAAAGTGGGACAAGCTGAACAAACCTGTGCGTGACTTCGCAGGGCGTATCTGTGGTCCCTGCAATCGTCAGTTTCTGCCAAGGAAGGAAGAAAATGACACGACCATCCGAAGTATTAGGATCTATAAAAATATATTAAATTTAACATTGCTTCTCAATCAAATGACATGGTATTTGATTTACCTAATAATCCCATGTCCTCTGGGCTGGAATAAAAAAAAAAGATCAAATCATTTTTATTGGCTCAATACCACATTTTTGGTTATTACTAAAGTATAATAGAACTTTATTGGAATTTAAGTACATAAATAAAATATTCTTGTCACATTATTCTACAATATTGCACAATTTAGATATATCTGTATGGTATTTTATGTTCTGAAAAATGGCCAAAAATGAAGACACTGAGGCTTCTACTATCATAGGAGTTCTATGAATTTATCTGCACTGTTAATTTGTTTTTTGTAAAGATGTACACAAGTGACAGACAGATGTTGACAATGAAAGTTTGTTGTTTCCAATAAAGGAAAGTGCATTGTCGTGCATGAGATAATCTTTTCAGCCTTTTCATTTCCCAACTTCCTACTCAACACTTTTGCGACTTTGTTTCTTTGTCTTAGCACGAGTTTCTTATAAGATTCTAGATTTATAGTTGTTGAGATTAAAAGTCAATGTAACGTATATTTTCCAAACAGTCTACAGGATTGTAAAAAAAAGTTAGATGAAATATAAAACAAAGGACTTGGTTAACTTTATGTCCCTTGAGTTTGTGTTTTTTTAGTAACATTTCATTCCTTTGCATCTGGTCATGAAAGATTGTCACTCGTCAGCCAAAGTTTACCTATTTCTCACTTTCCTCTTCCTCTCCAGTTTTCCATCCTTCTCTAAAACCCAGCTCAGTTCTTTCTACTCTCAACTCTCTGTGATAAAACCAAGCCCGAAAATAAAACGCTCCAGCATTTATTCCCAAACAAGCACAATTCCATTTCAATTCCTAATTGGGAAGAAGAGTGGAAGTGATCATAACACAACAACATCATCAATATCAGCAAACGAACTTGCTCAGAAAGTGGAGAATCTGACATTTTTTCAATCCCTGCTACGAAATATTGCAGGGAATAAAGTGAGAGAGAAATTAGCAGACATTTCATCCCAATGGGCAAATTTAGCTCAGTCTGTCGTTTCCTCCAAATACAGTCAAGTGATTCATCTCACAAGGGAAAGTCAGGAGGCAGAACTTTTGAGTCTCGAACGAGCAGCAAGATCACAATTGCTCAATGATGCAGTGGAGAAAGCAAAACGAGTTTATCACTCTTCCCTCACAAGGTACATAACTCAGAAAGCATAAATCAAATCAATTAAAGGAAAATTGATGCCAAGCACGCAAAATGCTTATTAATCCTAATTGTGCTCCAACAGGTACACAGAACTGGATGCTGCAGCTCACGTTGCAAAACATCAATTAAATCTCATTTCCCAAACATTAATTCTAGTCCAAAATATTTCCTCTGTTTGTTCGTCAAGGGCGCAGAGAGAAAGATCCAGAGCATTTCACCTATCTAACGAGTATTTGCAAAATGTGCTTGAAGATTTAAGGAAAACACAAGAATTTGCCCAAAGTGCTCTTTCTGCCGTGGTTGAAATGAGATGAGAAAATCTCGTCTTTATCTTTACTCTAAACTTGAAACGAGAAGAAAACAGAAAAGCATCTTTGCTTAACAAGATAGAAGAAGAGAAGAACAAAGCTCCATGAATGCTAATATATTTCAAGGAAGTAAATGTGAATCTTTAAAATCTCTGAGGAATAAAAGCACATAACTACCCAACCAAAAACTGTCTTGTACTAAACCAGAGAAAATGAGACAAGTTGCCACTTTAGAAAATATCCACTTATACTCTTTCTTCTGCGTAGTGAAAGAAAATCCCTCAAACCGTGGCTACAACATCATGATTTTATTTTGCAATATAATAAAAAATGGGAAGGAGGATATGAATGAGGCTACTTCCAATTTAATAACACTTGGCAGAAGGAAAACAGGCTTAGCAAAGCCTCAAATCATCGCAACAAAAATATCTCAGACTTGAGAGCAGAATCACATTTCAATCCACCAGAGAATGGAAATGTAAATCTAGAGGAAAGTGGTGGGACTAAAATTTATGCTACTGTAGATAGTCGGGAAAAGATTGCTCGTAAAAATTTCTTAAATTACATTTCGTCTTATAAAAAATCAACATACCTATAATATCCAGGCAGCACTATATGGACGCCAGAGCTTGGTGCACAAATTGTGGCAACTTTTGGGTCATCCATTTTGCGAATGTTATCTGTAAAAGGTCCTGTGGCATTTATTACGCATTTAGTTCGGACGTTAAATTCCTGCCCAGATATTTCATCTCGAACTTTTACACCAACAATTCTTTGAATCCCTTCTTCATCCTGCGATAAACATGTTTTGCATATTTTATAAAATTATCAATAAAGTTAAAGCAATGTAATTTAATTATTATGGCTCCTACCCTTTCTTTAACTAAATCTAAAACACGAACATGATTTGCAATTGTTGCTCCCAATCTTGTTGCAGTCAACGCAATTGCCACATTCATTCTCGCGTCGTTATGTTGTCCTGTTTTAGAAATGAAAAGTTGTTGGTTTTGTGCAAAGACAAATTGCTTTCTCTAAAACCCACCATCGTAATATACCAGTGCCCCGCACAATTTGTCTTTTCTCAACATGGGGAAGTGTTCCAGTGCTTTCTCTTTTGACAAATAGTAGGAAGGTTTGAGACGTTTCTTCCCAGCGACGAGGTCATAGGCTTTGATCCCTGCCCAATAGTAGGGAACCAAGTACCATCTAATGCAACATAATACAAACAACAGAAACGTATATTAGCATGACCAAGTTAAGTCCCATTTATTTAGTTAAGAGATTTATGAACAACACATATTAAAGTACCTGTAAATAGGTAACATAATCGGCAGAGGGTAAGAAAGATGTGGAGCTATTTGTATCAAGTTTGCCCTCTCATGCAAAGCTTCTTTAACCATCCGATATTGCTCGATATCAAACTACAAAAAAAATCAAATGAAACATGTAAAGAAAAATCCTTTTGATGATAACATACTCCCATGATAGCTTTCTGGAGATAGCGAACCCCACCGTGGATTAATTTGGTGGAGCGACTGGAAGTCCCAGAAGAAAAGTCATCCAATTCTACCATTGCCGTCTTAAGCCCTGTGTGTGGGTAATTCAATACATACATAAATCAGTCCAATCTCTTAATTAAATCACCCAGCATAATGAAACTTTGTTCACCTCTTGTGGTAGCGTCCAACGTCACCCCACTCCCAGTCGCACCCCCTCCAATCACAAGAACATCAAACTCTTCCTTTTTCAGCGAGTCTATTTGTTCCTGACGAGTTGGCAAAGCTCGCTTTGATCTGACATTTAAATGATTCATGTCCATTGAAACTGGAGCCCACGCCTGTGGAAGTTTGATTGATGATTTGTTTGTATGCATTAATGATTGATAAGGAGTCAATTAAAACTTACGCTCGTCGGTTCCTGCATCATCCACGTGGCTACAAAATAACCTCCACCGAGGGCAGAGCCATAACCCAACGCACGACGGAAATTCCTTCCAAAAGACATGTTTGAGGAGAAAGTATCAAACTTTCACTTTTGTAAAAAATGTAACCAGAAGCCGGAGGGGAAAGATAAAACTCTGCTATTTTATCTATGTATTATTTGATACACTGGAATAAACCATTTATACTCGGAGTATCCGAAAGTAGGCAAAATCTAAATCCCCTACAATTCTCTGAATTCACTGCAAAGTCATATCACTCAGATGGAAAGAGATCAAAGATTCCTTTATATCGCATCTATCTTATTGTAGCACTAATCACGAGTTTGTGGAATGATCAAATTCGCAATCTCACTTCTCTCTCATGTACAATAAAAGTTAAACGAGTCTACTGGCAATAATTCTAATGGAACATTCACAAGCTCTTATTGTGTTTTATGGAAGCACTGAAGTGTTTTCTACCCACGAAATGAAAAAAAATATGATGCTTTCGGACCTAAATACATACAAAAGCAAAATACACAAAACACTTGATAGCAACACAACAGGGAAATTCTTTTATTTGTTTTATACTTATTCCAATTATTATTTTCTACCGCTCTGTTTATTTTCCCATTAATCTCTTCAACTATGATACATTTCCCAACATAAATAGCTATATGTACACGAAATTACAGCGTGACTTTTCTCACTTTCACATTAATGCGTTAATACATGTATTTAGCTAATTTTGCCACTAAACTTTTCCTTTGCATTGACAACTTTTTGAGAGATATGTAACTTTCTCCACTCCTCTTTCAATGTCCTGCTTGGGAAGTGTAACGTGGGAAGTGGTTGGAAGGGAAACGCGGAGTATTTGTCGGAGGACTACAGCTGAACTGGAAGACCTAAACTTGGATCCAAGTCTTTTTATGAGGCTTTGTGGGCACCCTTCTCGGCAAAAATAAACATCCTCCCAAAAGCACCAAGCCAATAATGCAAGTGCACTAAACTTGGAGCTCTAGCCTTTCGCCCCATCAATTTGTTTGCATATCTAATGGAAATTATCCCGGTATCCTCCACTGTTTGTTTGCATGTCACAGAAGAAGCTTTTAATTTGAATGTTTCATGTAAAAACAGATTTTATCTCACTGTATTCCGAGTTCATTTAATTTTTAGCATTTACTCTGTAATTTCGGTCAATTATCCCAATAACGTGTACTAAATGGGAAAGTTGAGAATGTGATAATTGATGCGAATCATTAGAGCACACGATAGTTTTGCCAGTTTTAGTTAAACGCTATTGATATTTGAAGGAGATAGCAAACCGAGAAATTAGTTTGCAACCTAACCTTTGTGAATAGTTTGGTGAGTACGAAAAGCGTGAGTAAAAGTGAGACGCGGAGAAAGCTCACCTTTGTCTCAACTCGCCTCACCAACACACAACACGACTAAAAACTTCTAAAAGTTTTCTGCTAAACAAGCTTTGCGTTTGTTATGGTCTATGATTAGAATGTTTAACTATTGATAAATGAAAGTGGGAGTGGCTGATGAGGGCGTGGTTTGGAAATTTCGTGACATTCATTCAGTGGTGAAAGCCAATTTAGTGGATTTAGTGGATTAATTTGTGACGTAGACACTGCCTAATTTCTCCTGTCCCAGAATTCAATTAATATTAGTTAAGTATTTTATGGTAGGTGGGAATTGGTGTAGTTTGATGGAGTTGTCGTATATTTCAATGCAGATGGTGAAAAGCGGTAGTTGGAGATTTGGACAGCGGGAAGCGGCCGCAAAACAACAACTCTCTCTCCTCCAGAAATCCCCGGAAATATCTCAAACATCCACTTGAATATCGGGGTAAGAACCATTTTTAATTCTTTATCCCATCCCTCACTCTTTACAATTACAATTACTCGCAAAAATACTCGCTCGAATTTCATGTTTCATGTATAAGCAGTTGCAGTCTGCCAAACTAGTTCATTCATTAATACCTAGGTAGTATTAACGCATTACTAGTGATTGAG
This sequence comes from Proisotoma minuta, assembly GCA_034698145.1. NCBI lineage: Eukaryota > Metazoa > Arthropoda > Collembola > Entomobryomorpha > Isotomidae > Proisotoma > Proisotoma minuta. The sequence goes on from JAQIXN010000743.1 coordinate 19,086, forward strand.
CAGGGAAAGTCGGTTAATTGGCTAAATGTTTGTCAATTAAACTCAGGAAGAGATGAATGAATCAATTGTTTAATAATTTATCGTACGCAGAGAGTGAGCGACATTTAATTTACCCGATTCGATAATCGAATTTGGATTATAAACGTTTCAATTTGTTATTTTCAGGTACGGACTTATTACGGAAGCTTCGTCAGAACTGTCAGTATTAATTACCAATTAATTATGTAGAAATTAATTATTGGAGTGAAGTGCATACAATGAAATATTTCTCCTCACTTTTTAATACATACCAAAGTTCAAAGATCTCATTTTCCAAGATTATTATCACAACTAGTAATAAATTCCCCCCGACCTTGGCCCCTTACCCGGCCCCTGTGACTCATTTCTACCAATACTGCGAGTTCTTTGAGACTTCACACTCAGTTTAATTGTTTCATAGAAAATAATAGCTGTGTGAAAGCAACGCTCAATTGTCTTTTAATAATGTTAATAATTAAGTAGGTGTTTATAGTCAATTTTGAAGAAAAAAGGCTGACGTTATAATATATTCAAGTATTTGATTAAAACTTGATCTCATCGTCAATGTCATTAGTTGATACAGAGTAAAGTTTGCTCAGATTTCAAAAGAGATTTCCTAAACAAACAATTTCGGAGGAAGAGAAAGTTGAGACAGTTCAAGTTTGAAAAAAACTAAACAATGCCTGACTTAATTGTGACGACCACCAACGGCAACTCCAGAGGACCCAAAAGGGATAAAGGGTAAGCGCTTTTTAAAATTGTTTATCTGTATGCAAAGGTTTTCATGAAATTTTGGTAAGAATAACATACAAACGTACGTCCAAGATCGGAGGAGATAAATAACTGGTTAAATGTCAGGGCAGAGTAATTAAATTATTCAGGTGAAAGGAGAGCTCCTTCAATTCCCGATTCCATTTTCTATCTCTCTGATAAAAAAAAGTCAAGTATAAGAAAGTACAACTTTTTTGCACAACTTATTTCTTATCTACTCCAAAGTATCTAGAATTGCATTTGCGTGGATCCTGGCAATAAAGAACCGAACGAAGGAATCTGATGGATTGCTTTGTATGCTCCAAGGTTTGGTGACAGACACAAATACAACGAAAGAGCAAATAAATACAGCTTTCATTTATTGTTGGGATCGTGTATTGATTAATCTTGATACTATTGAAATGTGCACAAAGTTGTTGTAGATTATTTGATATTTATAGCCAAACTCTTTGTGCTAATAATTACTTGCTTTTCCAAAGCTATACAACAACCCAGAGCATCCCGTGTAGCTTATTGTTCATTGAATTTCCATTTTATTTTAGCCTGATCAAGAACGCTTTGAGCTGGTTTGAAATGACACTCCAACGTCAGAGATGTGTCAAATTAAAAGCAAAGCATAGATTCTTTTCATCTAAAAATAAAACACTATTATTGTTATAAAATGTCATTTGAAACACAAAGATAAGGAAACATTACTAATATGTATATGAATATGGGAGGAATATTTAAGGAGTTGTTTAGGGGTAATCCCAAAAAGTTGTTTGATGAGTAGTAACTTTCTCCGGCTGGAAGTGGTGATAAGTGAGTTGGTTGGTGGCCACATGCGTTATCATCCCCCCGCTCTGCTACAAAGAAGGTGAAAGCTATTGCCCACATCCACCAGCCCATCAGTCTCATCCTTCCGCTCTCCCATTGTTCTCCCACAGACAGCTCCACAAATCTCATCATCAACTTCCTCTTCAATACCTTGACACAATATCTCGTTAGCACAGATAAATAGCCAATCATTTTTTTTTAAAAGGAAGCAAATATTCTTCTCTGGTTTAATATTAGTTTATCTCTTGATTTTTGAACAACGAGGTAAAAAAATAAAGTTTTTTGTGAAAGTAGAAACATCGAATATAGTTTCACGCCATATAAAAGTTTGTAAATTGCTGACGTCTTTCTTGTCTTTTGTATCAATTCTATAAAAATGCTTGAAAAATAAAGACACATTGAAAACTCTTGGGAGTATTTCAATTTTGTGAAGTCTTTGATGAAAGAACCACTTGAAGAACATACAGATATATCTATTTGTACTATCCAATGAGTTTTCTCGGAAAAGTGAACTTTGTTTCTTCGCATGACAGATCTAAAATCTTGATTTAAAGTATTTCATTTCACTTTTGGAACTCTGAAGAGCAGCCTTAGAAAATATTTCCAGGCTACAGGTAGTCTCAATTTGGGTAGTTTGTTCTGTAAGGATTCACACATTAATCATTGAATAAAAGTTGTTGGCGAAAGACATTCAAAAAGTTGCCTACAATACCAAACAAAATGGTTTCATTTCCAAGAAATGGGTTTCGGCATATTTCCTTAATTTTACCTATAGGTACATTAGAATAACAGATTGACGAGAAAAGTGTATTGTAAACTTTATCTCAAAAAGGCAAGCACATACGGAATCTTGTTCAGTCTGAATCGCATTGTTGATTAGTGCACAAAGATTTACATTAATATTTTTAAGAAGTTTGAGTAATAATAACAAAATAGAATATTCCATCAATCGTTGGTTGCAGCGAGTGCTTGTTTAAATAATTTATGTCACTGTGTTGCGTGACATTACCTGACCATCTAAATGGATTAAAAAGCCTTGAGCTCTCAAGATTATCAAAAGTCCTGCTATTTCGCCTATTTCCCTATTATTTTCTTACCACAAGATATAATTAAATGAAATTGAGCCTGTGTTTGTTCTACCGTAAAATTCAACTTACATAAAAAGTTGTTCACTCTAATCAATAATATTTCCCATCTCACTTTCTCCATATTAATTTAAACTTTATCAAAGTTTTTGGTTTAAAGCTTCACCATCCGTGATCTCATTTCATCTTATATAAGTAGTATCATATTTTCATTTTCCAAGTATTGTTACGAGTGAGTGATAGTTGAAGGTGAAAGCGGCTTTTCCTAGAATTTCTCCTCTCGACATAACAAGTTGGAAATCTGAATAATAATGATGGACAAGCCTTTATCTTAATGAGACTGTTCTATTGGGCTTGCCCGAATCAGAATGAACGTCTATATTTATCTGTGATATTAGAAAAGTTAAGCCTTGTTTACAAGTAGAGTACTTACAGCGTGCTTGGAACTAATTTCGGAATATTAGTCTTGAGATGGCTAAATAAAATGCCATCAAGGGCAAAGACAGACCTTGATGTCTGTATTTAGTGAAAGCCAGTAAGTGTTTTACTGTTAGTTGTCAACTGTGTCAACTCTGAGAAGATCCACGAAACAAGGCGCAACTAATCCTAGTGACGTGTCTCATATTTGTCACCAGCCTAAGGCCTCCTGTCAATTGTCACCCTGGGGAAAAACAACAATAAAACTAATGGTGGTGGTGGGGAAAGTCAGAAAAAGACCAATATGCCATTATCGCCCCCCGCCATTATGATCTCTGACCATCACCTGTAAGTGGATTTTTAATCTCAACAAATTCTATATACACATTCATTCCAGAAATTAGTTTAACGAAATATAGCTGAAGCAGTTAATTGTTTACGTATCTAATTTACATTAAACAAACATATTTTGCTACTCAGAATCTCGTTTAACGATGACGGCAACTTTAAACCTAACCAACGGGATCTTGAATAATATATGCTACTTGTATGATTTTGCACTCTAGAATTTTTATCCAGCATCATCACCAAACGGAATCTCACCATCGCTTATGTAAATTAATGACTTCATGCACTATTTACCTAAGTAAAGACTGAGCTTTATAAACATTTATTTAAGCAGTTAGCTGCTTGCTACGTGGTCACCATCAAGTGCGTTCAACTTACTTTTTCAATTACTCTTGGTCGTGGTCACAATTTGCAAGCATGTTTTATTATTCTTTGCTGTTTTTCTTTTCTTTACACGTTGACATATCGTGCTGGAACTTTTCACATTTATTTGATAGGTAGAACTTTGCAGCCAAAATAAATTGGATTCCAAACATTCGCAATTCATTTCAATTGAATATCAATAAAATTAATATGATGGAGTAGGTAAAATTATTTACATCTCATTACAAATAAGATTCAGTCACAGTTCGTCCTTGGCTTCGGAGTAAATGAACTTTCATCTTATGGTTTGAGTAAAGTTTGGAGTCAAGTCAGTTTCTCTCGGCCGTATCTTTATTTCATTGAGGTATTACATCCAAACTCAACAACCTTTCATTCGTCTATTGCCCCTTTGGATGCATACACATTTCCCACTTGGTTATAAGAGGACATTGCTTCTGCTGAAAAGCATAAAAAGATTACATTTTGAATGGACAAGTCAACATTTAGATGAAGTGTCAAGTTCATGCCTTGAACCTTATATATGTGCAAAGATGCATGCATATGTATAACACTTTTCTGTACACATGTAACGGAGTTGATTTTGGTAAACAGTCATGTTCGTCATAAGATCTTATAATTAAAGAGTCAACAGTTGCACTTCCAGAAAGGAAAAGAAAATTACGGCTACATTAGCTTGGTGGTATTATCTCACTCAGGAACTTATTTCGTTCAAAGGAAATAAAACTTTCCACAGCTTTGTCAGTATTTATTTATCCGTTCAACATTTTATTTGTAAATGTGTATATATATCTCAATATTTGACCAGAAACGTTTTGTTTAATTTCTGTTAAAAATGTCTACCAATAATTACTCTGCTGTCAGTGGACAGAAACGGAAAAATACTTTAAAACGTTTTAGTATAAATAACAATGAGAGTGGAAGTGATTGTAGTAGAGACACAAGTCCACAACCAAGTCCTGAAAATAAGAAAAGTGTCAGATTTACTGAAATACAAATTGAGACTTCCAACAAATTGTAAGTTAAATCATTGTATCATTTTGGGCATTTAATAATAAGTATAACGCATAAAAGCATTGAAACAAACAAAGGTTTCAACTGAAAAAGCGCTTTGTATGAGATGCATTTGAAACTAAGCATGTCAGTTCTATGTGCCCGAGTTTGCAGTAGATGGAAGTTTGGGTACACTTTGTCTTTATGCTTTCACCGGTTTTTTGGAGTCTTCACCAGCTTACTTTCATTCAATCAATTTTTGGTATTATTTAGCCAAGTGGTATTATATTGTTAAATATGTAGGACATGACCCACAACCTTCCATGTAACTCAAGTAGGAAATTTATTGCAGTGCTGGCAATTAAAACGCATTGTTTTGAATTTCAACTATTGGCAATGTACCCAATCCTCTTTGTTACTCACCGTTTCAATAATAAACAAACTGTTACTGTTATTCAATACTAATACTCTAATTGATTTGACACGCTCTTTGGGTATAATGTGAATAAGTGTTTGTGTGCGCCTTTAAAGTTAACTGGAATTATGATTTTAAGTAGTTTACGATGAATGCAAGATACACGTGCATGCAGGACAAACATGTTTGTGCTCTCTTAGCTTTTCAATAGTCTATTACATACCAAAAAATTTCAGGCTGTTCGAGCAAATATTATTATGTTGTAACTTGTATGTATGTATGTATGATGAGGATGATGACAAGCATAACTTGATTTGCCTACAGGCGTTTTCATGCAATGACATGTTCATTCCTTTTGAACAACTTCATTTTACTGGATGCAAAAATGTGTCTTTATATAAATGCAAATAAATAGTTCCAAACTTCAAGGCTGTAAGGGTAATATACCGGGATGGAACATTCTACGGGATTGACGTAAAAGTTGAACAACTGCATTATATACGGCTTTTCTATACCTTGCCTGCTTTTACCCGGGTCGGTGATTGAGACAAACATACTTTTGCGCAGCTCCCCGAATATTATCCGCGTTTCTCTTCTCCAGTAATTCTCGAACAAGTAGAACAACTCGAAAGGAGACGAGTAATAACATTGCAAACTTTGACTTGGTGGTGTATCCTATTTTGACTGGGATAGGAATCTGGGTGAAATAGAACATCAGGAGGAAGCGGAGTCATTTCATTTCTGATAGACATACAAATTTGGAACAGAAGAGAGCCAACTCTTCATTGAGTAGAATCCATCCTCTGCATTCTTCTCCCTCACTCTCAGTTAATGTCTTCAGTTAAACCACCGACTACTATTATAAATGTAATAAATAAGATAAGGAAATCGACTGAATAACTTTTCATTATCATACATGTTTCAGTGCATGCTAAACTACTCAAAAGTATTGCATCCTGTTTTCTCTGCAAATTGTGAGATACTTTGTTTGAGGATTTGTTCGTCTATTTAAAACTTAATCCAACTTTGATATCAACTGGCTCATGCAGCGTGGCTGAATAGCATTGAATACAAGCCCAAACGCACGTAGGCATTTCTGAGAGTTGGAGGGACCGGACGGCTTCAGTCGTCTGCTGTTGCAACTTGCCACAAGAGAAGCTGCTTCTTGGCTGAAGGGCATCCCACTAACAACTCCTTACCAATATTTTTTGTTCACTCTGGAATAACATCATTGGTGCTAAACCATCACTTCAGCCTCTGATATAATTCGCCACTCTTATTTTATTTAGCACATTAGTCATCCCAGTTGACAGTTGCAGTTTGGAGCGTTCTCTGCAAGTAACAAAGAGACCGGTTTCTGTATTTGCACTCAGTGCTTGTTTGTGTGATCCGGAGGTGCAAAGAACGATTACTCGCAATAACTTTTGTGCACATTCAACATTTATATATTTTTCATCCAGTTACAAATCTATATTTATTTTGGTTGGGGATTGAAAGTGGTTTGAAAAGTTGGAACATAAAATTGTTTGTTATATAGATATGTAGAAAAAGTTTGGATTACGATGGGCTTTAGTAGAGTTCACAACAATCATCATCATTTTAAATTTCCAAAGAAGAGCAGTTCTGCACACCGCAAAAGATTCCACTCTTTGGTATTCCAGCCAATTGCCATATCCAAAAAAGTTTTCAAAAGTCATCCTGTACGAAACATATTTGGAGAAGGTGGAAATTCCCAAGAACTCTCATTCTTTAGTTTTTTCAGTGAAGAAGATTCTATAGAGGAAGACAAAAAATGTGTACTCTATCTTTAGTTCTTAAATGACTCAAATGTGTTGTTAACTGATAATTCCAAATCATTCGCCCGCAAATTACTTAGTGCTCAATCGTATACTTTTTATTGATAGCAAAAAAGTAACAGTCGCATTTATAAATCTACTTCGCACTGGATATTTATGTGTAACAATTATATTAGAAACTATTTATAAAGCTTACAAGAGACGTGATATTAAATTCATTGCCAGTTGTGAGTTACATACATAAACACATCATCACTTTGTGGAAGGAGTAAAGAAAAAAAGAAAAAAATAAAGTTTTTGTCCCATTTCACAGACAAACAACTTAAAATCTGGTTAGTCCGAAAATAGATTTTCGCATTGTATTTTGCATCCATTTGGCTGCATTAATTTGTCGTTTATATTTAACTTTTGATTTGGAATGAAAGTTGATGAATATTTCATGAGATGATGGGACTATATTTTCCCCGAACGTCAGCTCATTTATGAATATAATTATTATTTTTGCATTCACATGGATCTAGATGTTCACAACGTGACTTGTACGGTAAGATTACATTTACAGCAGTAGTCAGAGTTAATGACAAAGGAGAGCACGTCTTGTCATAAAATGGGCAATCAACTTGGTCATTTATTTCAGTTATCCAAGCAGGCTTAATTGTATCTTGGAATTGTTAGCACTGGATGCTGTTTTTTTGGTTTTATTGCATCTTAAGATATATGAGAGATAATAAGAATTATGTACAAGAATCCAAAAGTCAGTCAGTCAGTCAGCTCAAGTGCTTACAAAGAAATCAAAGCTAGGACATGAAAGTAGCTTTTCCTCATCCCCATGTCCAATTTACTTGACTGAAGGATCTTTGTTGTGAGTCAATTCAAAGATCGGATAAAATTTATATAAATCTCCCTAGGGGAAAGTAAGTGGGTGAGTGATGGTGATGATATTACAATAGATACTTTCACCCACATTGAAAAGGGATTTACAATTTGCACTTGTGTTGCTTATAAAACTTTTGGGAGCTTAGCAGGTTGGAAATTCTAACTTGGAATCCAACCGTTGGATTGATAGATTGTCATTGTGTTGGTTGACGGATGTTTCTAGCTCCTAACTATTGAAGAGAATCATGAAATCCGGTTGGGCCTGGAGAATCGAAAGAGTTGTACAAAAATCTCTCACGATTCTATTATTACGATAAAAGTATCTTGCGAACGTGCCCATCGATTGTCCTTCTTCTTTTTTACCTTTGGCATTAACCATCTTTCCCAATTTATATTTACCTATTTACTTTTCACCTTGATCCTTTTTAGATCCTCTTTAGAAATGCGTCAGTCATCCATGTATTTGTTGATTGTTGGTTTGGTTTTATTTTCTAGGTATTATGATCTTATGAATTGCGTCTTATTTCAGCCTCATTCTTTTGTTTTTGTTTATTAGTCTCGTTTCTTTAATAATGATATTTTTTCATATTCATAAGCCAACAAAAAATCAATTAGTTGCAGAGTTAACTAGAAATTTCAAGTTCTGTTTGCTGAAAACTGAGCTAATGAAACGAGTCAAACTATTTATACTCTTGCATTTGGAAAAAATCACAAATAGTGTTAACTACACTGTTTCAGTATGTACGAATATGTCATTGAATGCGTTCATTAAAAGCGTAATTTTGGCTCGGGGGAGATTCTTAATTTAATTGACCTTCAAGTTTATTTAGAAATACTTTTCCCCAAGATTGCGTTGAATTATTTGGTTTTGTGTTTGCAGACCGTGGGTGATGGAACGTCAACCGGTGGACGAGGAAGCCCCAAAGGACCCAGGTGCCCAGGCTGGCTTCCAAAACTTCTCTGAAAAGGACTATGAAGGTATATATCAGTCACTTTGCCTTTACGATTCTTTCTTCATTTCCGTCGTGACTTCAGTTTTCTTACGACGTTACTTTTCTATCAGTTTCTTATCTTTTGACTCACGTCATGGAATGCATTGCTCATGCGAATGCAAAGTCTAAAGTACATTAAATATTCTATTGTTTTTGTTGTGACTCTAAATTTTTATTTCCGTTTGGCATTTGCACAAACAGTTGAAACAGTTCTCGTCACTTGTACACTTGAGAAATTGGCACGAGTAACACGCAAAACTTCTCAAAGGGTTTTTAGGAGATGAGTATTTGTTCTGTTAACTTTGATAAACATCTTAATACTTTAGCTAACTTATGCTTAGGTTATAAATGATTTAACATAAACAAAAGAATTCCATAAGGCTTTGAAGGTGAAGAAAATGAGGAGTAAAAATAATCTTGGCTTTGTGGCTTGGTCCAAATTCCAAATTGTAGGAGTATATAGTCACTATTAAAAAGTTATTGTGTGATTAGACACGAACAGTCTGTGTGCGTGAAAGTGGATGACGAAAGCATTTTGTTCATGCTCCAAAAATGTGATGGGCCATGACCTCAACCGTGGGTGCTCTGTCCTTGTCCAACACTTATCGTCTCTGACTGCTTAACAGAGAGCCTAAATTGTGTCTACCATTTGACACGTTAGGTGTTTGGCGAAAGGTTAATGTCATTCCAGCATTTATCTAACTCTGGCACATTTTGCCTTGATGTTTGGTGCTTGCAATGGAAACCTGAAGAGGAAAGTTTTGGAAAGGATTACGCCAGGATTGTAATTTATAAGCTCCTACCCTGGCATTAAGCACCTTATTTTGATAGACTGTGCTTCCATTAGTCTCCAACAATATATTGTCAGAGACCTTGTTGATTTGATTAGAAGAAGCAGAGGTAGTAGTGTCGATAATAACGACTTCAGACTAGTTCAGACTAAATTAGATTTCTCTTAATAACTAAACTGTAATGAGTTTAACAAAGTAATTGAGTATTGGTTGGAGAAAGTAATGTAGGAGTAGTTGTTGTTCTCTCTTTATATGTATTTGCTGTATTCCATCGCCCACGTAGCTCACTTTTTCAATTACTAATGCAATTTGTGTAATGATCAATTACTTTCTACCTTTATTATGACAATCAATTGACTCTTTAAATAGCCAGGAAATTGGATACTTTGTACAATAAACAAGTTTCCTAATTATTTTGTGGTCTGCTCTCGTTTACTCTTTCTCTTTGTTATGCTATAAGTATATAATTACTAATCATTAATCATTTTGTTTTTTTATTAAGGTCATCGGGCCCACACGGTGTTTGTCGGGGTCCATGTTCCAGGTCAAGAGCCTGTTGGAGCTGGAGGACATCGTCGTCGGTCTCATCACCGTCGACATCGTCATCATAATCGTACAGGAAGAGATGAGAGGGACGATGATCGCCCACGTAAGTATTAACAAAAATATTATATATTAATTGCATCAACCAAACATTTTATGTCCGTA
>JAQIXN010000744.1:0-29484 GCA_034698145.1 Proisotoma minuta
TCTTGTCCCTCGATGATGTTTTGACACAATCAATCAAGTGAGTTTTTAGCAATTCAAACATTTCTCGTTGTTCTTCACTCTGGCCAACAACCGGCATTACATAGTTTGTTCAATATTTGTCTCAAATTTCAATTAAAGTACAGTCAGTGGTATAAAGAGAAAGAACTTATTTCAAGTGGTTATGTCTTCCCTTCTAATAAGATCCGTCCCTTCAATATCTCGCTGGCTCCCATCAACCTCATCAAAGTGCTTGAGGGTAATTCTACTTTCATTTGGAGAAAGTTGTTGTCATTTGTTAAAATGTGTTCCAAATATGTTTTTATATAGATTGCTAATAACCAAGTTAACTGCCGGAGAAAGTTTTCCTCTAGAATCCTCTTCTTAAATGTTCACCAGAGAACAAATATTTTGTCTAAATGTATTCATTCCTCGTGCTGCGTCAGAAAGGAAGTTGTCCCTTTCAAGTTATCAGACATTGGGGAAGGCATCAAAGAAGTCACAATCAAAGAATGGTACTTGACCAACAAATAGCTTTATCTTCAACTATTTAAGTAAAACAGATTTGTAAGTATACAGTTTGTTATTATATATAGGTTTGTAAAAGAAGGAGACAAGGTAGCCCAGTTTGACCAGATTTGTGAGGTTCAGAGTGACAAGGCGTCTGTGACAATCACTTCTCGGTATGATGGAATCGTCACCAAAATATATCACAAAGTCGATGAAATTGCTTTGGTTGGGACTCCTTTGGTGGACATTGAATTACAAGGTTCTGCAAATACTTCCGGTATATTGAATGTTACATTTAAATTTTAAACATCAAAAGATTGAATTTCTGTAAAACTGAAATTTGGATCAATAGAAGAGCTAATGGAGGTACAAGAAGGAGATGCCATTCAAATTGGGAAATCAGAGGAAAGCGTGAGTCTTCCCCCCGCATTCCCCTCTTCTGGGGACAAGGCACTCGCCACTCCGGCAGTCAGAAGAATTGTTTCCGAACATAAAATAGATCTGAAAAGTGTTCAAGGGACTGGAAGAGATGGAAGAGTTCTGAAAGAGGATATTTTGGCTTTTGTTAACTCTGGAAAACAAGAATCTCTAAAAACTCCTCCTAAGCCTCCGATATCCGCAACCGCTCCCACGACTCCAAAGCCAGTCCCAGTCCCAATTGTGCCCCCATTAAACAGAGCACTGCCAGATAGAAAGGAGCCAATTAAAGGTTATACTAGGACCATGATTAAAACCATGACTGCCGCTAATGTAAGATGGTTTGTTAACATTATTAAATCAATCCTGTTTGGCTTTAAATTAGTTAATAATCCCTACAGGAAATCCCACATTTCGGGTATTGCGATGAAATTAATGTTGGAGAGTTACAGAAGCTTAGAAAGGAATTGAAGATTATGGGAGAAGCCTATAATGTCAAAATTACAATGATGCCATTGTTCATGAAAGCTGCTTCTTTAGCTCTGGCCAAGTATCCAATAATTAATTCCTCCCTAGACCTACAAAATGACTGTATTGTGCTAAAGGTAGCAAATACTTAAACTTAAAATAGCACGCAGATTTTTTTATATCTCATTATATTTTTTCAGGGAGCACATAACATTGGGGTGGCAATGGACACAAAGCTTGGCCTTGTTGTTCCAAACGTTAAAAATGTGGAAAGCAAGAGCATTTTAGAAATTGCAATTGACTTGCATAACTTGCAACAAAATGGACAAGCTGGTGCTTTTAAACCCGATGACCTCAAAGGTGGAACTTTCACCATATCCAACATTGGATCTGTAAGTAAATTAATGCCATAATTAATAATTAATTATAGTTTTCAAGCATATAAAATCATTCGCTTGTTTTGTTGTACAGATTGGTGGAACTTATGCCAAACCAGTAATTCTTCCTCCTGAAGTAGCAATCGTAGCTCTAGGCAAAACTCAGGTTGGTATTTAGTACTATCAATGTATGTATAATATATATATAGTAATTAATTTGTACAAATGATAAGGTGCTTCCCCGGTTTGACTCGGAGGGGCAAGTGAGGGCAGAAAGCATACTTAACGCCAGCTTTTCTGCCGACCACCGAGTGATGGATGGTGCTACGGTCTCTCGATTCTGCAATTTATGGAAATCGTACCTGGAAAATCCAGCATCAATGCTATTATATCTCAAGTAAATTAAAAGTTAGTTTAAAAAAACCATAAAGAGATCAACTATATTTGCTACGTACAATAGAACCTTGCCTCTAGATAGTAACTTGAATAGTTAGTGAATGACTTATTAACGATTATTTGTTGAGACTTATTAATACATGACAAAGTGAATAAAAGAAAATATCTACTATTCTCTTTAACCAATGTTTTAATTCAAAACATGCAAATGACCATCAGTCATACATTAATTGCCCCCTAATACATAATAGAAAGTTACAATTTAAGAATGCAAGTTTGTTGCTCCGAAATCAAGATAGACTAGATAATATGAGATTTGGGCAGTTGTCCAAATCATTAACTTAACTTTCTCCATCCGCAGTTATCTCATGTTTTGTCTCAGATGAAAATGATGCAGATCTCATTTGTTTGGCATGTTGCGAGTGTCAAAGCCAAAGCCAGAGATTTCTCGGGTATAAAAAGATGCAAGTTTCAAAATCACAAAACCGGGAAGGATTGTAGTGATTATTCGTCCCAATCTGTTTGATTGGAGATTATTTAATTTTTATGGGAAAAGTTGCAAATTCAGCACTTGGTGTTATCTGACCACCATTCATCATCAATATCATCATTCATTAACATTAAACACGTCACACGGAGAACATGAGCCAAGCTTGGACATGGGCCCAGGGGAACTTTAATTAACCCGTTAGTTAGCTAATTAATTAAGGTAACACCACACCCCCTTCCTTCCTTGTTGTTCCTATACGAGTTAATCATGTAATTTGTGTGATGTGTGGATTGGATACATAACAAACAATATGTTAATCAAGGTATGACAGATGAGATGATGACAACAAACCAAATGTCATAAATACATAAGCTATATATGGCAAAAGTTAAATGACCATTTTCTTTTCATTCTAATTTTATTTTTGAAATTTTTAAGGTCTCTTGTCCCTCGATGATGTTTTGACACAATCAATCAAGTGAGTTTTTAGCAATTCAAACATTTCTCGTTGTTCTTCAAATGATTGATTAATTTTATATTTTAGGTCAAGGAGTAATTTTATGTGAACTGTGGTGCTTAAAAATTTAAATATAAGACTTATCAAATGCATGCCTCCCTGGATATTTTGCAAGAACCTTCAATCATTTAATCTTCTTCTTCGAGTTCCTTAACTAAATTGATCTGATATCTGACCGTGTTTTCGTGAAAGATAAACTCTTGTTACTTTTCGCTTGCTATATTAATATGAGTAATAATTCTATAAACAAAAATTCTTCGGATAGAATATTAAGAAGCCATATCAAAAAGCCAAATAATCAAGTAAACGCTAATTACCCTGACAAAAACAATAGTTCCTCATCCTCTCCTGTAGAAGTAGTTACCAGACGTAGAAAAGGGAAACAGAGCTTTAAAAATAGTATAAAAATGGAAAACAAAAGTAGTGTAGCATATTCTCATCTGGATGAAGATGGTAATGATGATTCCCAGTCCTCTTACGATGGCATCAATTCGAGTCCCAGGCCTACAAGAAAAACGTATGAAATGGAATTAGTCAATGGAGAAAAATCGCATTTGCTAGACGATTCTCAACAATTATTACTAAATGAAGAAGTAGACTTTTTAGAAGGGAAGGCGGAGGGAGAAGAATCATTTTGGTCAATTACAGTACAAGTTTTTATCCCGTAAGTGAAAAGTTTAAAATCCCAAATAATGTTTTTTTTTTTAAATTTCTGTTTGCCTCTAAAAGTTTTTTGATTGCGGGGATGGGAATGGTGCTCGCTGGACTGGTCCTTGATATTGTGCAGGTTTGAAGAAAGAAATGTGTTCTTGCATGACATAAGATAAACCAATTGGATTTTTTTGTTTAATACATAGCATTGGCCTGTATTTGAACATGTTCCAGAAGTGTTCATCTTAGTTCCAGCCTTGTTAGGTCTCAAAGGGAATTTAGAAATGACGCTGGCGTCTAGACTTTCCACTCAAGCAAATCTCGGGAATTTGGACAGTTATCGATCTCAATGGCATGCAACTGTTGGAAATCTCAGCTTGGTTCAAGTAAATATATTGCACATTATATTACATTATTCGAAAATGTTTTCAAAACAAATATATTTCAGTGCCAAGCAATTGTGGTGGGGTTTTTAGCCTCAGTGGCAGCAGTAATCTTTGGTTGGATACCTGATGGTCATTTTGATACAAATCATGCTCTTGTGTTGTGGTAAGTTGTTTTTCTCATATTAATTAATTTGAACTTATATATACTCAAAAATGGTCTTTTGATCACTGTTTTCAGTACTAGTAGCGTGGTCACTGCTTCAATAGCTAGTTTCGTTCTTGGTAATTTTTAATAATTTTCAATTTAATTATACAATTTTCAGTTAACATTGATTTACTTATTTTAATTGTTTAATAGGAATGATCATGGTCTTTGTTATCATTATATCGAGACAACTGCGAATTAATCCAGATAATGTTGCCACACCTATTGCTGCTAGTCTTGGAGATTTAACAACCTTGTCACTCCTTGCCTTTGTGTCAAACTCTGTATACAAAGAAATCGGTAAAATGAGATTACATTTTGAAAATAAAATTGTAAAATTTATCATCAATGGAAATTTGCAGATAATCATCAGTGGTTATGTCCAGCAATTCTTGTTGGCTATCTTGTGTCAATGCCTTGTTGGATAATTCTAGCAAAAAGAAATAAGCTAACAAAAAAAGTTCTATACTCTGGCTGGACGCCTGTGCTTAGTGCAATGGTCATAAGCAGGTATACAGTATAATCCCATTTTATAAAACAATTAAAATATATTAACAATTTACGAAATTAAGTATCGGAGGCTTGATTTTGGATTTCACTGTCAAAAAATTTGTCGGAGTTGCTGTATTTCAACCAGTCATAAATGGAGTTGGAGGGAATTTGGTGGCCGTCCAAGCTAGTCGAATTTCTACATCTTTTCATTGTTCTTCGCCATTAGGAGTTCTTCCTAATAAAGTCCAAAAAGTCTGCTCAAATCCTTGGAATGTATTTTTCGACGAAGGTAAGTATAAACAAATAATATTGGTAAACAAATAAACACATGAAAATCTACAAAGTAACGTCTTTGGTCATGAAACTTTTTAAAAGTGGGTCACAACTTGCCCCAATTTTTATTTTGGCTTCTCCCACTGAGTGGGTGTGGCTACAAGTTTCAAATTAAGCGTCGACTATTTGCAAAGACTCTTCTTTTGATTGTTAAAAACAGAATTTGAAAATATTGTAAGGATCCAGAGATTTTCGTGATCAGACAAAAACGCTATTTTCAATTTACCAATGTTGAATGTCCATCAATTTGATGGCATCAAAGGTGCTCTAAGTTTTCAAGTAATTATGGTCCTAATTATTTTTAGGTGGTCACTCCAGAACTGCTCGTGCGTTAATTCTCATGGTCATACCAGGGCATTTAATTTTTGCGTACACAATAAATTGCGTCCAAGCTGGCCACACCTCCATCACGCCAATATTTGTAATATTTTACCTTCTAGCAGCTCTAGTCCAAGTAACTAATCAAATAAACTTGCTGTTCAAATTAATTGATTGCTAATGTGATTCAAATTTGCTTATCTAGGTGATTTTGTTGTTGTACATTGCCGAAGTTTTGATTCAATACTTGTGGCTCAGTAAAATTGACCCCGATAATTCTGCAATCCCTTATCTTACAGCCCTTGGCGATGTCATTGGAACTGCACTATTGGTAATTTTTTAATAATTAAATGTAAATTTTAAATTTATAGTAACTAATATTTGTTGTTCAAATTTTAAGGCATTGGCATTTCTGGCATTATATGCAATCGGAGATCGGGATTCAGATGTTGGTGACTAATAAAAAATTAATGAACATTTAGCTTTACGACACTTGCAATCAACCATAACGTACCGAGAGTTATAGGAAATTTAGGATAATTAGTGAGATTCGGAACGAAATTTGAATGTGATAAATAATTTCTGCCTAAAGAGTCAAGTTTTACGATTAGAGACAAAACAATGCAAGAAAATTTTAGCAAATGGGTGCCTTTTAAGTTTTTTGTTTAAGTTTAAGTTTAAGTTGTTTCAAATTTTATGTAGTACCATAGCACAAGATTATTTATTATATGAAGAAATATATAAATGTATATATTTATATTTAAAAACTCGATCAGCGTATTCGAGTTATCTATATACATATGCTCAAACATTATTTATTATGCATAAACAGTACTTGGTTTAAAAGTTTTAGTTTGTTTTCAATCCCTTCTTTTCCAACTTTTAAAAATTTACAAAGGGACATTGTGCCTTACTGCCTTATAATTATGAATTTTATCCTATTGTTTCCCCCTTTCTCTGTATTTTACGATGTTAAATAAATTAAAGAGATGTTGATGTTGTTGATATATAAACTTGTTACTTTAATATCTTCATTATCATATATAACTTTTAAGAATTGTCAAGTGCCTGTACGAAACTAAGAAAAAACGTACATTTTAATAAACAGTATAATTAACAAAACTACGTCAAAATAGCAAAACGTTTCTTAGTAATCGTGGTCGACTGTTTTATTTTCTGTATTTAATTTCAGAGCCGAAAATTTTTCGAAATTTGTGTTTATAGTATTATGTATTAAATTTTACTGTTTGCAAGAAAGTTACATATATGACTTGCAATTCAGAAAAAAACATTTGTATTCAATATATAAATTTTCATTTTAACACAATTCAAGAAAATGACGAAACTCGAGTAGAATCTAAAAATCCGAAATTTGAAACTTGTTAACATTATTAATCGCACAAGACACAAGCACACACACTTGGAGATTTTAAAGTTAATTTGTACTAAGAACGGAACCCCTTCAGAAGAAAGTTGACAGAATTTGTGGAAAGGACGGTAAAAATAATTTTAATTCTGTAACGCGAGCTTCTCTGTGATGGGTGTCGCCATTTTCTTCGTGGTGCTTATTATCATTATTATTATCATTATTTAGCGTTGGGGGGAATCATTGGGCAAAGGAATGAGCGGGGGAGTGAGTAACGAGAGTGTCACAGGACGATAAACAAGAATTACGATTTACAGAAACAATTTCGGAAGGTGTTGTTATTGTAGATATTCCGTTGGGTATACGAGCAGATGCTGCTAATTTTACAAGTGAATCTAGGCTTTCCTTGTCTAAATGCCTGGCAATATCTTCAAAGTGAGTGTTAATTATACGAGCTTCTTCCGCGGTAATGAAATCCCCGTCGTTCTGAGATTGCACTGGGGGCGGTGTCCTCGTTTGTCTTTTAGGATCTCCTGACAATAGAGAATGAACATTTGGTGAGGAGACTGGGCTATCCTGATCATCCAAAAATCGCTCCATGAAATCCCTAAAATTTGGAAACAAATTTTTAGTAGTTTTATCAATTGAAATTGTTTGAATTGTTTCCGCTTTTTAATTATATAACTCACGTTGTTCCTGGATGCAAGGTATATTTTTTCTTTTCTAGGCGAGATTTATTAGCAAAAACATCGTGGCGTTCTGTCTTCTTCCACAGATAATAAAATTGAACTAATTCACTAACAGACCGGGTTCGAACCTAAAGGCAAAATAAAATTGTTAATTATTTTTTTCCCCATTTTATTTATTTTCTAACTAAAAACTACTAACCTTTGTTTGTTGCATCATGTTAAAATCTTTGCCATAATGCCTCAAACCTGCTTCAAAATTTCTACACTCTTCTTCAGACCACAAACTCATTGTATCTACAGGTGATGATGCAGCGTTAATCTTTTGCCGTCTAACGGCTTCTTCTACGTTGTGACCACATTGCTGTAGCAGAAATAGGCACTAAAAACAACATTTTATTAAACTTTGCTTCAGTGTGAAAGCTCGTCATTTTTCACTTACTTGTTCATCATCTCTAACGTGAGATCCTAAGGGTATGGCTTCAACTTTCTCTACAACGCCTCCATTTCCATTATGGATTTCATGCACGGCTGCGAGATATTTGCTTAAATTATTGTCACTAATTCCTGATGGATCCCATAAAAGTTTGTCTTCGTTTTCGTACGGCATATCGTCACCGTACTTTCTAAGGCCGTCTGGAATAACTGCTTGGTAGTCAGAACCAACCATAATTGTCTATTTTTTTTTTTAAAAAAAAGAGGACAATAATTTAATTTTAGTTTCATTTCTAAAAAAGATCAAATAACTAATTTAAAATACCTTTTTCCAATCATCCTCCTCGGGACTATAATCCCCGTCATCCTCCTCCTCTTCATCTTCACTTGCTTGTCTTGATCCAGCCGCTAAAGAAAAAAAAACAAAAAATTAGATTAAGGCCAAAATGTGCAAATAATTAAAATTTACATCTCAATTGTCTGGAGCCTCCACTTGACATGTGCGGATCGTCTTTATAAAGTTCACGGAGAAGTGATCTATTTGGTTTTTCCTCTTCTTTATGCAAATCGGTAGCTATTACGACTGATGGCTTCTTGTCCTCTGGTTCTTCATCTAGTTGTTCGTCCTGTGCGTCCACCTCCGAAGTCTCTTTACTAGCACTCGCATTTGTTTCCTACAAAAATATTCGTCATTTTACAAAAAAAAAACAAGCAGCAAGCAACGAATATTTTAAGATTAAATTTATTCTCACGGTTTCTAGAGCTTCTGGGGGATTTTCTTCAATTTCTTCCTCCTCTCCCTCCTCCTCCTCACCTTCACCATCAACCTCAACTTCACCCCCCTCGCCCTCACCATCCACCTCACCACCACCAGGCTCCTCATTTTCATTATAACCATACATCGATAACAAATCTGCCAGAGGAATATCTTTTTCCTAAAAGGATTGTACTTAAACTTAAAACCCGACATTTTCAAAATATTTTTTTCAAAGTTACCCTTTCTAAATCGCAGATTTCATCGTGTTCCCCTGACCCTTCATCCATCGCTTCCTCTTCGTCCAGAGTTCTCTCGTCGTCAAAATCATTGACCATCATTTCTGCTGTCGGCTCAAAGTCTTCATCTTGGACCCCAGTCTCCACATTTGCAGTCCCACTGCTCTAAAGAAACAAGAATTGCCCACAATTAAATATAATTTCATACATATTATACATTATATATTTTTTATTTTTTTCCTGCTAGTTTGGTTTGATTTTTTTTAGAGATTTTCAAATTTAGGAATTTCATTTTTAACTTTTTTTGTTACTTACTTCTTCCATTGCTGTCTTTTATATAGGGAAGGGAGTTAAGGGTACAAATTTAATTTTAATGCTCATCCAATATATTTTTTATAAAAATAATTAAATGTCCAAAAAAACCTTTTTGGTGTGAAATTGACTTGAATAATATAGGATACATGGGAGGTGGTAGAGTGGCTGGCACGGAGATGGCTCTTCCCTTCCCAAAACTATACAGCCTCAACAAAACTTTCTCTTGAGAACTTTCCAATGTGAAAATCTCAAATCTCAAGCATTGTGTCCAAACTAATGGATTAATGGGCATGATAAGCATCTAGCTGTCTTTACTTTTCCTCATCCTTGATTAAGTTTTCAGGATTTGATTATGTTATGCATATGCATAATATAAAATTTATGCATGCTGGGTATGAGCAGATTGGTAAAGATATTAAATGTCATTCCAGTTGCAAACACAAATTGACGATGAGGACAAAAGCTAAAGGATTTAGATTGAAGGCTGCTGTTTTAAAATTTTCCATGCATTGCATTGCATACGTACGAAGCCATCAAAAAATGTTAATAATGTCTGCGTGGAATAAATTGATTGCCAGTTGTACAATATTTCCCTGAATTTCAGTTTATTGGATTGACTTTCAATATATTTATTCACTACTAGTTGCTTGAGGCCCGCAAATGCGGGCCAATGGAGGGAAAAAGTAATCTCCTTATATTAATATATGCTAATTGGCCCCCCATAGGGGCCCAGTGACCGCGTGTTATCTCTTTTAAAATTGGGCAGGGGCCCAGTGACCGCGTGTTATCTCTTTTAAAATTGGACAGGGGCCCAGTGACCGCGTGTTATCTCTTTTAAAATTGGACAGGGGCCCAGTGACCGCGTGTTATCTCTTTTAAGATTGGGCAGGGGCCCAGTGACCCCGTGTTATCTCTTTTTTTAAAAGTTATAATCTCGTGTATGGTAATTCGTGACAATGTGACCTTAAATTTCACAGTTGGTTTGGGTATAAAATGTATTTGAAATTTGCGGTATATTGAGTGGAGGCAAAGTGAGACTTTAGTGTTGTCATCTACCGCGGTATACCGTGGCGCCAGAACAATTTGCAACAAATTTATTTAACATGAGAGTAAGTCTCTTATTGCCCCGAGCTCGAGCGCACACATTCAAACCGGAACCACAAACATCCTGACTCACGGCTATTATATATATAGATGGGGGCTTGGAATTGGATTTGGATTTGGATGACTAAATAACATCTTACGTAAATGCACGCTGCTTTGCGAAGAGTTAATTAAGTGGGAAGAGAAAGTTGAGTGGCAGGATGAAGAAGGGAAATGCCAGCCACAGAAAAATCCAAACCCTTTCATTCCAGTCCAACTTTATTATGGAATTAATTGAAATATACTACTAATATATATTTGAGAATAAAGCTAGCTGATTAAGTTTTGCACAAAATGATTTCTCCTCTTGCTCAAGGGCGAAGAAACATGATATTGGTTTTCCGAAATCTTTTTGATCTTTAAATAAGCGTCTTCGTATTTTTTAGAACATGTAATTTGGTAAATTCAACTCCTTTATAGATGCATTATTTGTTTGACCGTCTGTCTGTCTTTTATTAACACGATAACTATCGGTCAAAATGACTTTCGAGTCAAACAGTAAATAAAAATTGATATTCTGTTTTTCAACGCGTAGTGAGGAGACAATAACTTCAAGATGTCAAAAAACTTGAAGATTCTCAACTGCATGTCATTTTAACACCTCTTTTCACTTGTAACACAGAGGCTCAATATATTTTCGAAACTTAAAATGAAAGATCTTGCAAACGTGTCTTTCACGTTCACGGACCTGTAAAATTGTCTCTCATCGCCCCATGACCTCTTTTGTAGAACAGACTGCTTCTAATTAAAAAAGTTTCAACTTTTCTTTATATTCAGATATAAACGGGTTAATTCCAATTGAAATTAAGCTCATATTTATTAAACAAACGTAGGTTTTTATCATTTTTCATGTGACTGTGAATTATTTATATGTATTATGGCAGTCTGAAATTTGAGTTCAGCTTGTGTCTACGTGACAATCCATTTGGAAATAACGATGACAGTAAATACAAATAAAAGAAAAATTGTTTTTTTTTAAATCTTCTCAACTATGTACATTAAATCAATAAATTTGTCTTGTCCCTCTGTAATCTGGAAGAATGAACTTTCATAATTTGACTTGTTGCTGATTGTGTCGTTTTTCTCTGTCTGTTGAATTGAGACTTGAAAAATGATGCATCAGTATATTATTATTTTGCTGAATAAAGTTATCTGTGAATCACATCCACGACTAGACTGATGAAGTCATGATGGCATAACGAAAATTATGTAAACTTTGCCTAACTCAATATAAAAAGAGAAGCATATCCGTCATTGTCTCAGTTCTGTCAGCACGACTTATGTAAGTAATATAGAGCTACTGACTGAAACCAAATCTCATCTTGAGCACGTTGTCAATTCAAGAGAGACATAACAACAATACATAATTTAATGCTCACAACTTAATTTACTTATATTCCAGACATAATGCAATTTATGGTATATATACCACGACCGTTGAGTGAGTTTATATATGCAATGATGTAACGTACTATAATTAAGCCTATCTTCATATTTGGAGAGGGAAGGTTACATATACATACCTCTTATATAACAATCAACACAATTAAAATTCGATGCTGACGAGAGCGGAAATCTGGTAGAAAATTGCAAAGCTCTTGTACTTGGTACAAATGAGATTTCCAAGTAAAAAGGACCAGAATCTTAGAACATTATTTTATTGTTAAAAAATGTTGTCTGTAATGCAATATAATATACTTACATTGTTCACTTTTATTAGCAAATGTAACATGACACATCATAATGACTCTCAGTGTATATACTATCGCATTTATCAGTTGTTGCATAACACTAACATTTGCACAGTTTGCAAATTAATGTCCAACAACCATCTAAAGTTTGCATGGACAAAGGTTTAGGTCCCATGCTGCCCCTGCTTATTTGCTGTTATGTAAAAGGTCATCAGTATACTGTATACTATGCTGATGGAAGTTGCATAACAAAAAAAGTTGGTTATGTAATGAGAAATTTAGGTTGGTTGTGGGTCCATCTGCAAAAGTTGCATTCTACATTCTATGACGGGGAACGTATCACGTACAAACAGCTTTGCTAACAAAGATGAAATATGTATAAATCTCATCCCACTAGTTCTAATTTAGACAGATCAAAAATATAATTCAACAAGCCCTTATAAAAGGGAAGACGTCAAATACAGATAATACCTAATAATAAGAACCTCAAAGAAACAAGAATCGTCGTAATCCTCAAAAATATGAAAAATCTTGAAAAAGAAATATAAATGCGCCTCTTGGGAGATAATTATATTGCTAAGCCTTCATTCATAGTATTTTATTAGCCGGTCTAATTTTTTCCTTTGATTTTCCTTTTGTTGGATGTCATTGAGGTAGAAAAGGGGTTAATGAAAGAAACCTTTGGTTATATAACAACTAATAGCCGTGTCATGACGCAGCGTTACTTAACATCAAAAAATCTGCATATAGCTGGAATTAACAGCAAGTCCAACTGAGTTTAATCTGTTCTAACAGCGCGACGAAAGTTGCTTAACAAAGCTGAAGACTGCTTGACGATGCTTGTTCTCGAAACCTCACTTTGATAGCTCTTTATCTCACTCGAGGTAAGCAATTCTTATATAACTCTACTAATATTTTGCTCTACTACTTTACTGACGATTGCATTAGAGGAAGAACACATACACAAAAGTCGATTATTATATAACGCTCGAATTCCCCCGAAGTAGTCGACATCTCGACATTCTGCACCAAATCCATGGGGAATTTAATTTTCTGGACGTCATACACATTTGTGGTTAGGAAGGAAAACTTTTTTAATGCAAAAAAGAGAATTTCATGGAGAGAGTGAAAGTTTTTTCGCATGAATGAAAATCTCATCACCAACCATTTCTGTATATTTAATTTGTAAGTAGATCATAAAAATCTGCAAAGTTTGCATAGTTTGTATAAAATTCGTAGAAGCCATATATACTTATTATGTCAAAATGAGACATGTTTCTCATCAATAACTAATGACAAAGAGACACTATTATTATATTATATAAACATTTGGGCTATTGAAGCCCGAAAACTTCAGTTTAAATTAAAAGAGTATCCGATTACTCAACAAACCCACAAAGCTCCCAAACAATGGAACTCGATGCATAAAAGCAAAAAAAGAACTTTCACTAGTCTACTACAAGTCTACTCATGTTGTAATACTAAATGCATACATAAAAAAATTATATGGCATTTCTGTACTTTTACGATTTCCTGAAAGAAAGCCTCATTTTTGCAATTTAGATGAGTTCTAAGGAATATGCAAAATATTGATGCGGTGATAAGTGTGTCAGTGTTTCATAAGCGACGAAATAAATTCTTGATTGGCAATGACATTTCATTCAGTCTCGGATGCATGAAATACTAAGAAACTGTGTACCAAGAATTAAGTCCATGTCAGGCCATGTGCATTAAAATAGTTTGCGATAGATTTGGTAGTAACATTTTGAGCTGTTACGGAGATCGCGTAAGTGATCTCTGCTACAAATAAATGAAATTGATATTTTTGCCAATTTTATAAAGAAACCACTAGTTGTTACACAAGTACAAAAGCAAGTAAATAGGCTCCAAATTTCATCGTAGGACTACTAGAGTTATGCCATGAATTCTATTGCATTAACAGGTCGTAATAATAATATTGCATTTGCTGGATGTGGCGAAAAGTCCATAAGGAATCCTTTTGCTATGGGGTCCCATTAAAGTTCTCACGCTACTCTCTGCAACTTTTCCAACCATCATAATTTTCTGTATGAAATTTCTACCATTGGCTTCGTTGCGTTATGATGTCGTTGGATTATTTAATTAAATTTAAACCAAAAGCAGGGAGGGTCAGTTACGTGCCAGGTTTTATTCGTTTATTGGACAGCATTTACGGCTTATATAAGATTAATTTTCATACATAATAATAACTACGCACTTAAACTGCCACAACATAACCGAGTCCATTAATAATGGCAAGAATTTGCGTTTAATGCGAATACATATATGTATATATGTATTATATATAGCTCTTCTTGACTGGAATGAGCTAACATTAAAAGACAATTATTATGGGTTTGCCAAATCATGCATAAATGTTTGAAAATGCCTGAAATTGGTCAATTTTCATGGATCAAGTAAATTTGAACATGTATTATTTTTTGTTTAAATTAACATGTTAACACTTTTTTCATTTTTTTAGCACATACGTTATATGTACACTGATTTATTTTTAAGTAGATGGAATGAGGTGGTGATTAGTCAAAACTTTCACCGACCATCATCCTAAACTCATTCATACGAAATATGAAACTCTCTTTTGAGCTCCTTTAAAAGGTACATGACAAATAATTCCGCAACCTAAAATAATGCTTAAAACAAGGAAAAAGAGATTGGTAGTTGTAATACATAAGTTGTAATTAAAGGGCAGGTTAACTAGGCTTCGTTGTCTTTGCTTATTAGTCATGGATCAATATCCTCTTACAAAATGGTCGGACTGAACTCGAATGGGGCCCCACGAGTTGTTCAGTTTACGTAACGTTAGCATCACATCACATAGACAGAATTCAGGCAAATTCCCCTTAAGAGTAAAAGGCTGAGCAGCAGCACGGCTAGGATACGACGTGGTATATACACTTATATAAGTTGATTATTTGCATGGCATAGGAAAATGTATACTTTTTCGAAGGCTGATTGATCACGTTGGTTCCGTAGAGAGAAGAGAGTATCTTACATATCCGCAGCCACAAAGATTATCTTCTTAATTGATGATACCTTTGGCTGGACAAACTCTTTTCAGCCCTCAAACACTTCTCACTCTTCCTCTGCAACGTGAAAGGGGAAAGTGGTGCAAGTTCCTCTCAAAAATTCCCTCAGCCCCAAATATCTAAGTAACTCGACTCGAAAAGAAAAGTGAATTTGCATTCCTGGAATTGTTGGTGCCAAAGTGCTTGCGAAAGAAGGACGTCACTTTCACCAATCAAATTAATTTAACCACAATCTCTTGGAAATCTTAATATACCTAAATCTAATTAACAGAGAAAAGGTGTTAATTATAAATTACTTTTACCATTTTGGATATCCTTCATCAGTGAAGAATAATGTTATACTTAAATTCCTTCGAGTGCCAATAATCATCTCAAATATAGAAGAAGCTTTAGTTCATAATTCTAGGTCAAATTAGACTTTACAGAAGGAAACTAAAATAAATGTGGAACATTTGACTATCTTTGACTTGGCAAAAGTTTTTAAATTGTTTAAGAGACGGAAACTTTTTTAAAATTAAAAGCATGTTTTTTTAAATAAAGGACAATCACATAAATAATAGGGATTGCAGAAAATTACAAATTATTAGAGGTTAGACTCCGTAAGAGGAAAAGAGAGTTTAAGGACAATTTTGTATCGTCATAACATATAATCATCATCAAATGATAAAAATTAAAGTTATACAAGTGCAATGACAGCCTAATTTTTAAGCAAGGAAGCAAAGTGTTTTTACGTAATTTGTTTTCGTTGGTACATTGTATAAACTGGAGACATTACAAAACAGTCATTCATACATTACCTAAATCACACATAATAAAACTGTTAAATGTTAAAAGTTCTTCTGGACTCAACAATCAGTACTCATTTTCCAGTTGTGGGGACACAACTGATTTGTCCAAAGCTTGGCCGGTGGACAATAAATATCCTTTGCCATTCACCCCTAAACTTTGCTGCATTGTCTTACTTGGGAACAAAGGGATAAATTAAGGGAGGATACTTTGTTACTTTACTATTCTGGAGAAAGTGTATGCACGAGGAAGAGAAAAGCGAACGTGAGTATTGTTCCTCTGCTCATTTGTTATTTATGGCTATCTATTATATTATTGGCAACCTTTGGATAATTGGGTAGTGGTGCTATCCGCATCTACTACATATTTTACTGGCATGCATGTTTATACAACTCACGTAACCAACTTGCCATTTATATAATGCAATAAAATTGTTATGACATTTTAAACAAAGGAACGGTAAAGAAAGCAGTACATTATGTTATAGTTAGCTTAGGTTATGCTTCTTCCCATTGTCCCAAGAAACAAACAACAACTTTTTTTCAAAATTTCCTTTTTCTTTGAAAACATTTGGAAGCAGTTGAAAATTATGCTTGCTCTTTGTTGAGCTTTATTATATTATAGTAATGGAAAATATCCTACGCAATATATTAGCTAAACGAGTTGGTAAAACAGGACCAAGGATAAGAAAAAATACAGCGAAGCGATCCAACTATTAAATAGCTTCGCAGCAGCTCATGGTAATTTCAACACAAACAAGATTGTTTTTAGATGATTAGTTAGTGCGTCAGCATTCATTCATTTATCATATGAGAGGGGAATAATTCCCCAAGCTTGTAAATATATAGTAACAATGAATGAACATAAAATATTAATTTGTTACTGTGAGCATTTAATAATAATGCCTTGGGGCAATAAGGTATTTCCAGTCAAATTCTTGAAATTCTCACTTTGCCTCTCTTATAAAATAAACCAATATGGAAAACGACTATTCTAGACTTCCAACCAAGCAGACTAATTTATTATGGCACCAAGAAAACAATAATTAATCTTAAGACGAAACTTAATGAAAGGATGTCTCATTTATATACAAAAGCAGCATATGTCTTGATTGTTTTTCTCGTCAGTTTTAGGAAATGAGTTTGTGTAATGCTGTTGCTAATAAATTGCATAAGGGAATAATTGAGTATTGATTAAGAGAGGAGGGATTATAAAACTGAGAATGACGTCTATAAATGGTGTGAGGAGGAGTAAAGTGCCGAACGGGGCAACGGGAGCTTGAGACATGATCCGAGAAAGTTGCTCCTTCTCACTTTAACTAAGCATCCTGCCACAGAGCACAACTTTCTTTGTCACTCGCCCAGCGGAGCCCTTCACTTTCACTCCCCTTAACAGCTACCAAAAAATAGCTTCCAGTGTGATTTGTAAAAAAAATGAAAGGCATCTACATATACAGAGTAGGCAAAGCCTTAACTTTTACTACTTTCACTTTCTCTTAAATTGAAATTCTAAAAATATATATAAACCAATCGGCTAATGTGTAATTCTGTTGTTATTACAGATAAATAATGGCGGAAAGTGTTAGTTTAGAAGCCCTCAGCTTGCCAGATTGGAATGTGGCTGTCAAGTATATAACAGTGGGGAAAGCAGCAAGTCAGCAAAATTCCCGGAGCCTCTTGGAAGGATCGTATCGTTCTTTTATGGATGGGGCTGGACTACTTGTTGAGTTATATCGACAGTATGGAAGCAGTGTGGCATCCGAAGAAATCAAAAGGCTCGTGGATGCTTTCACTAACCAAATTGTGCAAATGTTCAATAAGACGTCGGAAGAGTCAGGGGATAATTCACTTCTCAAAATTGCCGACTTGTCCTGTCCCATCTGCTTTGAAGTTGTTGAGGAGCCATACACAGTCATTTGTGGTCACTCTTATTGCAAAAGATGCTTGCATAAAGAAGTTGTTGGGAATCAGTGTCGACTCTGCAGCCATCGATTTAACTCTGGGGATCTAGTGGACACTAGACCTAATGTATTACTTTTGTCTCTGGTGGATAAGCTTTGGCCAAATCACAAGAAGACGGCGTCATTTAGATCGGAAGGCAACGAACTATTTAAGAAAAATAAATTAGAAGAAGCACTACAAAAATACAATCAAGCCCTTGAGTTATGTAAGTGGATCAAATAGAAAATATATTATAGGCTTTATTTTTTCAATGGAATGCATTAATAATGTTTTTGTTTGTTATTGCAGGTTCAAATGATCATTTAGCTCTGTGCAATCGCGCCCACACCCAATTGATATTTGGAGATAATGCCAAAGCCCTTGAAGATGCAGATCTGGCAATTAGTTATTGTCCATATTGGTTCAAAAGCTATTTCCGTAAATCGACCGCTTTAATTAACCTGGGCCGATATGAGGACGCTTTCTGCACCCTCGCTATTTGCATTTACATCGTCAAGGTGACCCGAGCCCCCACTGAGACCTCAGCAACACTCGTTAAACACGAAATGATGAAAATCATGCTGAAAGTACTTTCATCAACTTACACCACAAATCAACTGTCCCAAAGGAGGCGAACATCCGATACTCTTTCCTTCTTACCATATCCAGATCAAAAGAGAAAATGCTGTCGGAATAGACATGGAGCCCAAGCTTGGACTGAACCATCTGCACCCCTCGAGCCTTGCTCATGTAGTGTTGGGGAAGATGTTGGGGACTCTTTGTCTCCGTTGTCGTCATCTCGGAGCGGTGGGAGTCTCAAAGAATTGTCCTCATTGCATCACACCAAATCAAGAATGGTGCAAAGCCATGGTACAATAACCGAACCGGTGATCGTTAGACTTCATCATATTTTATCTCTGGCATTGAGCGAAGTGGAAGCATTTGAAAACAGAGTACCTAACAATGTCAGGTCGATTGATGAATCGTTGGTCTCCGTCTTGGATGTTGAATGTAGCCTATGCTACAGACTAATGTATCAATCAGTGACCACTAAATGTGGACACACATATTGCCGAAGCTGTTTAGAACGATCTATGGATCATTCCCCAACATGCCCTCTCTGTAAAACATCATTGGACTGCAGCGTGACGTATCGTAGACACGCCATAACTTATACGCTTGAGCAGCTAATTTCTCGAATTTTCCCAAAAGAACATGCTGACCGTGTTAATCAACACTTGGAGGAATTAGCGGATGGTTGTACTTCAGGACAGAATAAAGAGCTAGAAATTCCAATTTTCGTCTGTACTATGGCATTTCCGACAATACCTTGCATGCTCCATGTATTTGAGCCCCGTTATAGACTGATGATTCGAAGATGCATGGAATCTGGCAGTAAGCGATTTGGAATGTGCTGCTATTTGCAAGATGGCGATCACAATTATGGTGATTATGGAACAATTTTGGAAGTTAGAAACATTCAGTATTTCCCAGATGGGCGTTCCGTCGTGAATACTGTGGGGGCGAGAAGATTTAAAGTTTTGAGAAAATCTATGAAAGATGGCTACAACTCTGCCTGCATCGAGTACTTAGATGATAGAGTAATTGAAGAATCAGAGAAGCCAAGTAAGCACATCATACTGCAATAATATAACCAATCTCATAATAATAAACTCCTCAGTAACATGAAAACTAATGACAACATTTATATTTTTATAGGATTACGAGAAACGCATGAGAGTGTATTTAGAGATGCTAACGAATGGATTCTGTCCATTGACCAAGTGATTCGTCAACGAATCATTACTCATTTTGGAAACATGCCCTCTCCTGAAGAGGAATGGATAAGTGTGGTTGGGGGACCATCCTGGACCTGGTGGCTGCTAGCAATTCTTCCGTTGGACGCCAAAGCGCAGTTGGCGATCTTGAGTATGAATAGTCTACAAAAGAGATTAGAAAGTCTCCAAAAAGTTCTCCGCTATGTAAAAGGAAAGCTGAGGTGAAGATGTGCAGTAGATTCGTGAAATACTGTTCCAACTTTTTAATTAACATAGCATAAATATAGAAACCTTTATGTTCAATGTATGACTTAAGACTTGGCTTTTTTGGTTGAACTGAACTTATGTAGCTTTACAAATATATAATATATATGAAAGCATGTATAACCTGAACGCGAAAGTGATGATGTCTACAGATTGTCTGTTTTTTGTGTCAGAGCAAAATAATCATTATAAATGATATACGTTGATAAAAGTATTAAATGTGATGTGAAAATGTTGGAGCCCCATCCAGTTGTACCTGGAAAAAAAGCAATTCTGTCTACGCAAAATAAGACTGTTCGGTAATAATATGTGTGCAATTTTAATCTTCTCAACTTCTGTTTCAAATCGGTTCTGTATTTTTTGAGAGTATTTGGAAATAATGAGATGAAAGATTTTGCTGTTGTAGAGTATAATTGTGACCTGTTAAAAACACTGTATAATATAACGCAGTAGTCCGTCTCATTTATGATTTTGGTACTTTAATTTCTCCGAGGTTCCATCATCTCTTGTTCTTATCCTGGTTGTTGTTTATTAAGTCAGTTTTGGCAAGCGTGATATTCATTCGGTGTTATTGTTGGTGCAACCGGGTCGAGAGCAAACCTAGTCGATAAGCCTCGAAAAAAATCATCATTGTGATAGTATTTAAGGTAGTCTTTTGAGCAAATTTAATGTTTACATATATTTATATAAATATATATTGCAACCAAAAATATTTATGTTCGACATTCATGTGTCCATGACCTTTATTTTTCTTTCTATGTAATAAAAGTTAAAATGCTTTTATCCTATATACACTGTTTTCATTATTTTTTTTGGAATACCTTCATAAAATGCCCGAGATAATAATTGAGTCGATCGGAAAGTAAATATATTGTTTCAAAATGTGCTTGAACTGAAGACAATTCTTGATAAAACTCAATGCTTTCTACTCATGTTTTTAAATGCATCTAAAAAGTGAAAGTGTCATCCTGGCTGAACATGTTTTTTAATTATAGCATTTAATTTAGATGCAAATAATTCCAAGCTCTGAAAAGTAAGACCTTTTTCAACATAATGTTTTTATTGTTTACTATAAATAAACACTACTGATGCATTGCACACATGTTACAGACAATTGTGATTATACATTCAAAAATAATTTCCGTTCGTAAGACCCACAAAGTGCCACACACAACAATTAAGCTACACATATAGAAGTTTGAAACTACATAAAATTCCATCATGAGTAATAATAATAACATTTGTAATAAAACTATTGAATAAAGTCCAGTCCACCGGTTGCCGTGAAAAATATATTTAACAAACACATTTGTATCTGATATGAGCGTTTCTTGAAACAAAATGATGTCGAAATTCAACAGTCGAATCTACAGTTTAGTCTTCCTACTATTTTAAAGAAAAAAAATCATTAAAGAAATTAGATTCATAATATTAACCTTTGACTAAGAAAAAAATCATTATGCATACTGAACATGACTTTTTAAGATTATAAACTTTGACTCGATTAAATTCCTAGTAAACACGAATTTTATTACGAACAATAAATACTTGACTATTTGTATACTTTGCAATAATGACGACAACAAAATAGCAATTCAAATTAAAACGCAATGGAAATATTTCCTAACGTTTATATAATAGGTTGACCTTGAGACTGAACAATGAATTTATATTATGAAGTGTTACTGGCATACATAATTAATAAACATTGAATAACAATTTGATGCAGCTAAAAATAATTACGGCATACTTACATTAAGTATTTTAACAACAACAATCAATTGACACTCATTTATTCGTATCTATCTGAATAAAATATTCATTGGATAATATAACGTTTCACGAATCACATCGAATTCTGCGCTATTTAATAACTAACAAGAAGAAATAGTTAAAACACGAGCTTGTACTCTGATTATAATTTTAAAAGACTATTATATACAAGCAATTTAATGCAGAGATATACGAATGATGATGATTCAACAACAACAATTACAATGGCTAGGATTAAACTACTACGATATAACTTGTTTTTATCAAAGAGCAACAGATCATCAAAATGTACGCGTTGGGAAAACTTTCACCTCAATCAAACCCATAAACGTTTAAAGGTTGCCAGTACTTTCCAATAGCATGATATACATATGTATACTTGACTTGCACTTATAATAGCTATATATATAATAATAATTATCCCCAATTAAGCTATTTTGTTTGTGTTAAATAATATTCCGATGACAGTTTGTTGATGTATGTTTTGAAATCATAAATGAACAATCAATTGTGAATAAAAAATAAAGTCTGTTAAAGTCTCAACAACTTTTGGTTTTCTGAAGGTACACGTTTACAATTTTAGTCTCAGATCGCAGCCGTAGTACATATATTTACAGGGTTTATAATTCACCGGAAAATATGTAACCCGTCTTATAACCTAATTAACAATATTTTTTGAACTATAAAACTGGGGACCATTCACATTTGCCAAAATCACGTTCAACTTTTAAAGCTCATTCATTTGAGTCGAAACCAATTTCTTTGTAATTGAAGTGTGGGTTTTATACGCATACATTTTTTTCCAATTGAGATGGAACATTATGTAACGTATTCCTTGAGCGTCTCTGATTTAATGAAGTAACAATGATTCTATTTCTCTCAACAATTTGTAAGTAAAACAATCAGTTTTCAGTTTCCCTTTGAACTTTTGCTTTCTAAGTATCCTTATATATTATAGTATATATATCATAGTGATTAAAATTCAGCACCTTATCGACAAATCCTTCCAATATTCCGACATATTTCATAGAAAATTACAACCATCCTTTTTTTGTTTCCCAACATAATATTAAACGGACAAGCATAAACTAAAGAGTTAAATTGTACTACGGTTCAATATCATTTATTAGATAAACATACCTATTAGAACCTAAATATATGTGTATATATATGTATATATTTAATTACATAGTATACTCTTATGGTCCTAACAGGTCCCACGAATAGTTACACCTAATTCCCAATCTCCCAAAAAAAATTAATATGCAATCACAAAAAATACATATTTTTCCTTTCCAAATAATAATAATTGATTTCATGGCTGCGTCTCATAAATCGAACTGATTGTCTAAATAAAATATAATAGAACCAACAATGTTTTTGACTGACTTGTACCTTTTACAAGTAAAGGTAAGAAATGACCAACTAGCTTCGTTCATTAATTCAAATTATCACATTAGCTATTACCACATGCACTCACTTTTCACATGAATTACAAAAGACCATGAATTTAAGCTGGGGATATTTTGCAACAAGTATTTTCTTTGTAAATGTAATTCATCTAATTCCATACATTAATAGTTTCGACATTGTTTGTCCTTTCTTAAAGATCAACAACAACTAAAACTAACTACCTTCCTTGTACAGGAACAATAGTAATAGTTAATAACTGGACGATGCAGAGATAAGTTTGCAAGGGTAGCAATTATAGTATTAATTTGCATGATGATTCTAAGCTATTTGTATCTGTACAACAGTTAATTTTATAGACTAAATTTCTCTACAGAAAGTACTCAAATCACACATTAAATCACACTCGTCTCCCTCATCTCATGTTTTCAGAACATTCAAGTTACCTCATTCCCTAAGCTTTTAAAACCATCTCTCTTTAGCCATTTTTGCACAAGGTACATTTAATACGTTAACAGTACACAGATACAACATTTTCGAGTCAACTCATTTGACAACCTTTAAAATTAAAATCAAACAATTTCTCAAAAAGAAAAAAAAATACATTACAGAGTCACAAAGTAGGGGGACACATTTTAGATTAATATAGTAGTAGTAACATTCAAACCAACTGCTGTATATATTTTCAAGACTCTCCAACATACTCTTTAATGATCTCTTCGACAGCAGCGCAGTTGCTCCTTGAGAAGAATGTTTTCTTTTTGAATTCGCTCAATTTCTGACTTGAGGGCTTGATTTTCTTTCTCCAAGTAGCAAGCTCTCATTGCAATCTGATTCTCTTTGACACGACGAGCATCTCGTGACCTCTTTGCAGCCATATTATTCTTCCTTCGTCGAGCCCAATATTTTGTGTCTTTTGCCTCGTCGGGGACAAACTATGGAATAGAAACATGGGTAAAATAGAATAATAAACGTTAGCAGTAAGTTATGTACAACACATACTTGTTTCCTGGATTTCTTGATCATGGGTTGAGGCTTCAATTCGTCTTCTGTGAATGCTCGAGTTCTAGGATCAAAGTCGTGACCTGGGTTTTGTGAGGAGTCAGGAGATGATTCTGACCCCATATCATGACTGATTCCTGAAGATGCGCTTCCAGTTGGGGATGGAGATCTTGACCGATCTTGAAGTGACCCGTGATGACCAAGCATGGCTCTCATAGAGTTACCTCCGTTGTTGTGATTTGGGATTCTTGATGGTCCGGCCATCATTTGATTCTCAGGAACAGATACAGTTTGGGGTACACATCCATTTTGGTTGTTTAAATCCGTTACACTATTTGTGTGTCCAACATCTCTGTTTTGTTGCTGATTTCTTTGGGATCCCTGTTGGTCCATAGGGATCCCATTTTCAGTGAGAAATTCCTCTAAGTCTACATACTCGAGCTGTAATAAATACGTATATATATCAACAAAACATAAATAAATATGTATAAATAACTCATTTAATGAACGATGCAACCGGAAACCAAATAAACCATATTATATTTTTGGAATTTTTTATATTTTCCTTTAATAAAAATTAAGGGTCTTGGTATCAGGTTGTTTAAATCTTAGAATAAAGCCATAAACCAAGTCATTAAACGGGGTATGGTTGATTGAGCATGACTTTCATAATTATGCTTTCATGAAATAATCCTCCATTATGTGTAATCACACCCACCTTGAAATCTTGTCCATCATATGGCAAACGTTTGTCCCACAAAGTTGGACCAAGAAACGCAGCTTGGGCATCAAAATTTTCCCAAGGATCTGTTGTATCCTTTGCTGGGGGTTCATCCATAGGTTTATCTGGCATCGTATCCCCTTGGAGTCCTTGGGGTTGTTGATGCATCAGAGTCGCTGGGGTATCGTGACCATTTTCCAGCCCACTCATTTTTTGATCTAGAAGGACAAAAGAAATTATTCATTTGTTTTCCATCAAATGTTCAGCTCTACATAGTCAATAATATTTGTAAGGAAGCATATACCAGCCACCAAATATAATTCAAAACAATGCATATTGTTCTTGAAAAACAATATACCTATGAAGTTCGTCAATAACTTAAATGCCGAACGAGGCTTTAAGTTGTTATTGGCTAAGCAAATCAATTTTCCTTCAATTGTTATTGAAAGTAAAAAAAAAATAAAGGCAGGAAACGACTGGAATGATATCGGGTATTATATTGATGCGGGTTTTACTGGGAAACTCATTCAATTCATTGTTCTCTTGAAAAACAGAGTTTGCAAATGCAATTATCCTCATCAATAGTCAGTATATTCAAGCATCCACATTAGTTTTTATTATTTGTGCCTTATGTTTAGACTTGAAGAGACAATGGTATTTTGCCAGCGCTTTCCCCAGCCAGATTTTCACCTTAACCAATAACAAGGAAAAACATTTTCTAGCATTGAAACTTATTGGCTTGGGACTATATGGTTTTGAAATTGGTTTGAACTGGATCAACATAAATAAACTCTTGATAGCCTCTTAAAGAAAACATAAAATCATTTTAATTTGCAAATATATATGTTGAGAATGCCAGCAGGGTAATCAATAATAGGACATAAAGTATTTAATTTATCGATTATTCTCTCCATGTCCCGGCTCTCTCCTGCTTGTTTTTCTACATGCACTTGCTTATGCTTTCGGAATCCGGGTTTGCAATAAAATGCCACAACCCAAATTTCGATCTTTTACTATCCAGTGCATGTGTGTGTATGCTAGAATTTATCTCAAAGTGAATGATCAACATTGAACTTGACAAATTAGACCAATCTCAAATTTCCCCATGTAATTAATGTGCCTTTCCAATAGTCAATTATTAAATCAAGATACATACTTCCCGGAAACAAGTGACATGACAGCCTTTCGGCAAGTTAGCCCCCGGGGGCGTGGCTTGTCGCTGTCGAAATTAAATTTCACCCTGCTGTGGAAGAAATTACATACATACAAAAAAAAAATTGTTTTCAGGTTGTTGTTTTATAGTAACGTGAACAAACATCTCTTTCACTTTCTCTTCGTCGTCCTTTTTTGCACATTTTGTTATTTGATGCCAAATGATATGTTTTAATTATGCACGTAGGTGGTATATTATATGCAATGAAAGGTAAGTGCGGTGCGATATATAACATATAAATAGTAGTGTTCAATAATTTAATAAGAGTAGGCAATTACTTACTTTGAAATTGTTGTTGTTGTTGCTGTTGTTGTTGCTGCTGCTGCTGAATTTGAAGATGAATTTGCTGCTGGGTCCAAATGAGTTTTTGGTAATTCCTCCACCTGGCTTCTGTACTTGAGACGTCGCTTTCACTCATGATTCCTTTCAACTTTGTTACAATGACTGGAGACGGACGAAAGGTTAATGATTAATGTAAATCACTGTTATTATTTTTCGGAGATTCCTTCTGGCAGAGTCCAGCTAGGACGTTCGTGTGGCCCTGGAACGAAATAAGTTGTTTAGGGGTCTCGTGACTACGTGGTAGTGTTGGGGGAAGTCGGTCTGGGGCTCGAAAATCAATGGACGTCTTTGGAGTGTGTAGACAGAGAGCTGCTACGTCGTAGCCTGTTTGGAGCACAAAGAGAGCTCGACTGCCTGCGACTCAATTTTGCCAACTAGTGAACATTGTTCTGTGTACATCATACATATAGTCAATGGCTTCTTTCTTTCTTTGCTCGAGTTCCCCGTGTCGGGCTTTCTCGGTCGGTCGCAAGGACAGAGGGCTAAGAGAAAGGTTATGGGCTCACTCGTATAACTTTAATGAAATTTTTCTGGCCAAGTCTCTTCAAGTTGGCAGCATATGGGAGCGTATTAAGTGGGGACTTTCTCCACCAATATTGGATACCTCTCATTCACCTTTTTTGACATTCAGACTCTCTGGAGTCAAGTGAGTGGTGGATTTGCGAGCAAAACAACATCCCCCAACAATCCTCTCCTGTTGCTTCCACGCAACCACTTTCTCCCAAGGATAATGGGAAATTGTATCCCTAAATAACTACTACAGCTAATGACTTGTAGAGCTTTCTCACGTGTAAACTCAGATCCTTATAATTACCACTAAGATGTCAATAAAAACAAAGTATAAATGAAGTGTAAGATGACTTCTCAGACACTTTCTCAATAACAAGCACTTTCAAGGATAACCTTGTCATTTGAGAAAAGCTAGAATTAAAACTGTTTCAATTTTCAAATCACTTTAAAATTCAAAAACTAAAGAATGGAGAAACACATTGCTTCAATTCAACACAAGATGTTTGATCTTCTCAAAGCTATAACTTAGTAGTGTGTTTCATATATTTTTTTCATAATAATAATAAGTAATAATGTCCTTCCACAAGTCAATGTTTAATATTCCAGTCAAGAGGGAAAAATATTTGCAAAGCAAAAAAAAATCTTACCTTCCGTAGTCGGCTTTCTTTCTATCCAATGTAAGTCCAAACTAAACCAAAGAGTAGGGAAATGAGCACTAGCCAACACTTTTATTCTTATTAACCCTGTCTCTTAATTTGATGTGACGATGTAGTATTTTTATTAAAGGTTTCAACAAAGAAGAAGACAAGTTATAAAAATTCTCCTCTTCTTTTTCCTGACTAAAGAAGCGAATCAAATTCTTAGGCTTACGGGTAATAGTAAGTAATAAACGGCAGCGTGAATAAGTAATGGTTGGTTGTCTGCTTAAGGTTCACAGCACACGAAGAAGTTCAGCACACCAGGCTATGCATAATGCTGCAACAAAGTTTGAAATGATGATTTTAATGGTTTCTTTTTAAAAAACTTGGCATCCAATGGGAATTGGCTGCAATCGATTAGGGCTTTATTGTGAGAAAATGGAAAATAACTCTGCTTTCTCAAGACGAAGTTGTTTGGGATATTTTGGGGAAGTTGTAACTTGAAGCGTATAAGTAACTGAATGACTGGAGAACAAATTTCTCCAGCCCCAACAGAGGAGACATTTATCAGACACTTATTATTTGATCAACATGCCCAAAGTCGTCATCCAGCAGCACTATCAAAGTAAGTAATTGAAGCAGTGTGGGATAGGCAAACTTGTCCAGTTAATGCTAACTTAATATAACTCGAATTAAAATTTAAGGGAACGAGGAACGACGCTGTTGTGGTAGTAGTAGTAGTAAACCAGAATGAAATCTGCCTATTCTTGGTTGCATTAGAATATTTGGCTGATAAATCATCCTTCCTATCCTCTCCTGTTTGCTTGTGGGGGTTATACTACAAAAAGCTGCAACCTTGGGCGACTGGGAATAAGCTGCATGTTATTTTCCACAAACAACTAACTACACAACCTCAAAGATAATGACGATTGTCTACGTTAGCTAATGCAAATTTGCTCCCAAGGAAGATTCAATTCTGCTGTATCATACAACTCGTATGCATTATCATGGCGTCCATTGGCTAGCGACTTGGGATCAAGGGGAGCCAGTTGACGGCTTAAAATTATTCCCATATCCAAATCATCTCAAATCAATCGTCAACAAATTGGCTCGTGGTAAATGAATGCACTGAAATAACAATTGTTCAACTGGAACAGGTTTGTTTTTTTGCACAAACTTTTATCCTTCTATTTAACTAACTTGCTTGCTCTCCACTATTCAAGCGTATTTACTTGCTTGCATTGAGTTTTTCCTCTACATACACGTTATTTTGCATCAGTTAAGTTAACTGCATATATACCAGTGCAAAGTCACTTTCAAAGTTAAAATCTTGCAAAACCACAAAACGAAGCCACACACGAGAATAACCGAATACAATACTGCAAAATTATTAGTAATCTCGTATAATAATTTCTCTTCAGTAACGCCAACAACAACAACAACACTCAATCTATCATTAAATGCCAAGGAGTGGGAATGTGGGCTATTTAAAATGCCCAATAACTTCCTAAATGAGCTCTTTCCTTTAATTATCATCCATCTCAACTGTGAATAGAATGCATCAAAGCAAAGACCGACATTTCTTACATTCCCCCAATACAAAAATGGGCATAAACTTTCCATCTATTTACTTTCACTCCTTTTAGCCAGAAACTCAATCTTGTGAATAACAAAAGACATCCCGTGTAAACAAGGAGCAAAACTTGGAAAACAAGCGTGTCGCATTCTTAGAACTTGGAATATTTACTTGAGACGTTTTTCAAAGTATAATCACATACATCACCATATTAAAATCGAAAGATCTCTGTCATTCTGTGGTGCCTTGCTACGGCACTTGCACCAGCACAAATTGGGCT
>JAQIXN010000745.1:0-29418 GCA_034698145.1 Proisotoma minuta
CATTTTTCTATGCTACAGATAGTAAGCGTTAATCCTCTTTCGGACAGAGGTTGGAGCATTTGCTACAAATGCATTCACTTTTAGTGCAAATTTTAGCACTCTACCAGCGCTCGTTATAGGGGTGGATATTAGAAATTCGGATTTCCCCCTTAAATCCACATTTAGCGCATTCTTTTCGCATTCTGATAGCAATTTACTGCACATCGGGAGTGCTTGTAGTTGATGCATTTATTTATCTAAATCCTACCGCTTGGTTGTTATTCCTAAAGGATTTGCAAAGTAAGTAGGCAGGTAGTTAGCGGAATTTATGGAAATTCATCCCATGCTTTTACTTAGTGTCTGATTTTATCTGATATCCTACTCCTAAATAAGTTAATAGTTTGTTTTTGTAATTGAAAATTACAATTCTAGAGCATATTCAAAATATTAGATTTGGTAGCCACTTATACCAAATTCAAATGCTGTGACAAGAAGATCAATTACAATGAAGCTTAGGACAATTGAGTG
Organism: Proisotoma minuta; assembly: GCA_034698145.1. Taxonomy (NCBI): domain Eukaryota; kingdom Metazoa; phylum Arthropoda; class Collembola; order Entomobryomorpha; family Isotomidae; genus Proisotoma; species Proisotoma minuta. Next base: position 508 of record JAQIXN010000745.1, read on the forward strand.
AAAGTGAGTGAGAAAAATTCAGTGGCAAGGATTGTTTGTTAAAAGCAAATCATGTGTGATTCAACATTTCATCTCCATTGCAAAGATAGATTCACAATCCATTTTCATGGGTGAGTGGATTACATTGCAAGTGGAGTACAACAGAGGAATTGTAGGCCTAAGGTTTATGGAATTTGCATTTAAATAGACATCGGGCTTCCCTAAAGATCTAACTTGGTTACCCCAGACATTTGATTAAAGGTGATGTGTACAAAATAATAATACAAACTATGAGATTCGAAAGAATAATGTAGTTATTAATGAATATAATATACATAATTTAAGAAAATTTATTCGAAAAAAATATATATCTAAAATTAAATTACCCATTTATTTTCTATATTGAAAAAAAATCTTTCAAAATTTCAAACATGTAAACTAAATACTTTCAGAAAATGTAAAAAAAAAACAAAAAAAACAAATCTATTTTAAATAATATGTTGAATTTCATTGGATTTTATAAATTCATGTAGTGTGTGTCATGCAAAAAGAGTCATAAATCATTATAAATTATTGGGCATTGTAAATATGCACATATATATGTATTTACAAACCAAACTATCAAAAACTTGTATATGTATATTTACCTCTCGTGCCATGCCAAAGTAATAAGGTGGACAACTTTGTTGGAAGAAATTCCTGAAAAGGAGACAAAGATAGTGATGCATCACGAGAGGAAAAGAAAGCCATAATATTAGTGTCACATGAAAGTACAAGTCTTTCCTTGAGATCGCTTGATTTGTCGTGCGTTCAGTTAGGGATCATCTTTCAATTTCTGTCATCAACTAAGAAAAGAAACCTTTTGCCTGGACTTGTGCACTTTTCCCAAAGGAAACTTTGCAAAATTGGACTTAAATTGAAAGACGGTGAAATGACCGCAACTAGGGAATCAACAAGAGTGATGGATTAGAGTTTGAGTTTTATTGCGAAGGATGACCAGGACAAGATGTCTACGTTTTATACTCAACTGACTCTTTTTCTTAACAAGAAACATTCCAAATCAGTTGCTCATGTTTATCTTAGACAAATTGACTCTTAAATTCATACATGTGAAAATATGTATAAGTTTGATTCCAGGCATATTTATGTACATAATAAAATCTAATGAAAATCAGAACAAGTAATAAATGACCAGGAAAAAGTTGAAAAACAAAAAAAGAGGTTGAAATTCCCAGTTGCACTGCATGGTCATGATTCAATTTTTAAAAGAAAATTTCCCGATCGACATCTTGTGAATGGGATTTTTTTGGGGGCATTCCATTTTTCTTCTTCTGACTCTTTAACTGGGGATCAATAGTTTTGTGAGTGTGAGAAAAAGTAGATTAGTGTTTATTCGTATTCTGACTTTTATTTTGAATCTGTTGAGACTTTGAGAGCATAAGGAGAGGTGGAAAGTTACAGACGCTGTTATCCCCAGATGGGATCCTCAGCAGCCCCAACCAACGAACGTGAGACTATTACGTACTTATCTTTCCCTTTAGCTTTTAATTCCCTTTCTTTTCCCTTTCTCTTCTACCTGATATCAGCAACTAAAAGTTCAACTTTGTAACTACAGCCATTGAAAAGTGTTCTGTGTAAACACATTTTTTGCAATAACACTTTTAATGTCTCCAAAAACTTTTTTTACAAGTTGAGAGATCTCTCAATTCACCAGTAAGAACGGCATTCAATTCTTTGCAACTTTTTGTCTCTCCTTGTTTTCAAAGTTCAACTCTAAAGTACACTCTTATTTTAACAAAGCAAAATGATATTATTTTGAATGTTAGGTAAATGTTGACTACTGTCCCTCTCTGATGCATAAGTAATCTTTTATAATTAGGTATACAACACAGATCATAAATTTAAACTCTTAACTTTGGTCCCTGGTTGAAGTGTGGGAATTTGGTGTTGCATATAAATGTGTGGAATGACGCATCGTCTTCTGATAATGCGGTAAGGGATGGGAGTCGTAGAATCTCTGGCGATTTCTAAACTTCTTTCCTTTGTTAATGTTCTTTTCTTTTACTTATACTGACGGCGGCCCCAAGGGCAGTGTAACTCTCCTTCCCACTGTCACTATATCTACGGCCAAAGGTTAAGATCTTAATCCAACTAATAGTTTCTCACAAAGGTTTCCCATTCTTATTACAAAGAGCTAAAATTAAGATTTGCATCCTTGAAGTTTTGTTTTAAAAACTATCATCTCATATTAATCCATACTAATTTAATAAAAACATATACATATACAATGTGTAAACTAGATTGATTTTCAACAGTTGGATTGTGTGGCTTGAAAGTAGACGGGAGTGGTGTTGTGTATTTGGTGGCTGATGAATAAGGAGCAGGGTTCAAAAGACAGGTCCAATGAAGCCCAAGTAAAAGGGTTGATGGACGTGGGATGGAGAAAGTTCTTTCTTGCTCAGGGGAAGACAACTGTCACTTAAGCACTTCTTTCTTGATCATTCCTCATCCTTTCTCCTACTTATCTATTTGTCCAACCATCCATCCATATTTGCATTAGCCCCTGACAACTCCGATAGCATTTTACAAGTAGCTTAAGTAGTGTAACAAAAAGAAAAGAAGATTTGGCCCATTGAAAGATTATTCTGCATACGTACCCCAAGCTAATTCTTTTTATATCTTATTGTCAATCAGGTATCGGATATTTGTGTACAACTCTTATTGCATTTACTTATTACATAGTTTTTATTAAAAAAAGGAGGTCAACTATTGAGTTGTAGGTGTAAAGCAATGTAAAAAAAACTTGATATGATGTACCTAAGTACAAGAAAAGAAGTTTTCAATGCCCCATTGTTCCTTGTGTTTGAATTGAATTGACTCTTTCCTCACTTGATTTTACGTAGGAAAATAATGTTACCTCCCAGGCACTTCCCTTACAAATATTGACGTTTCCTTTGGTCCCGTTGTTTTGTTTTCCGCAGTATTTGAAACATGCACATAACCGAAATAAAAGAATAGTGGATGTTTCTTCGCCTCCGCGGGGACATTACCATTGGAAAGACTAAGAAGTGGAGATGTTTGTTTCGTCTTTAGCTTATGCTTGCAACTTTCGACTTTGTGCATTGCGTAGCTTTCCTTCCTTTCCCTCTGGATTTCTGTAACCAAACAATGTAGACAAACATCTGAAAACACATACATATATATTGAACACAACACATGAAATAAAAAATGTCAACATCTTCAAAAATGAGTTGATTGAACGTTGGTGTGACATTGTTATTCAAAGAAATTATACAAATATATAAGGAAACTTACATTATGGCATCAATGAAAAATTACGCATGCATTTGACAGAGATTTGATTTGATTGAAATATTAGGGTTACGAGAGAGAGATGAAAAAAGAACATTCTTTTCTGTTCGACATAAAATCACTCCTGAAAGAAAACAAGACACATCTATCCTTAAAGTGGTGTTTTGTCTTAAGTAAAGTTGCACACACGTGCAAAATAATGCTTTTTTTCAGTATTACACAATATATATCTTTGTGACAAATAGAACAAAGGTGAATGGAAATAAATGCCTCCAGCAAATACAGTACACTTGAGGTTGTTTTATTCTTATATATTTGGTGTGCACAAATGTCAGATTCCACGATATTCAGATTCATTTACAATCCATCTGCAAATACAAATCTGGATGCTTCATCAATTCTATTCAGGCAGTTTGATACAGACAAAATCCTTGGATATCGGCATTGTCTTATGTAAACTCCAAACGAAGATCATTCACTCGAGACAAATGTTAATGTGTCACTTCTAAAGAGAGAGAAAATGTCAAACACTGAATCATCTTATACTACATGCTTTATTATCATAATAATTGCATATAAAGTACACAAGTAACTTATTTCGCTCTTATTGTAAATTTAAGCATATTTTTGCAAGCATTTATTTACAACATTGTATGTAAACTAAAGGGCTAAACTATTGCTGTGATTATTTGATTATACAACACCCCAAATGATTAAAGTAATCGATCCATATCCGTGACTTTTGTACGACGGATATTTGAACCAACCAAATGTTATCAAGAGACTTAAATTAAACAAGCTGCAAGACAAGGCTTTGTACTGCATCACGCACACTTGGTTGACACAAGAGTGACAAGTTTGGTTATATTTAGCTGATACAATCTCTTTACTTACTTCACTTTTTCCGCCTCATCAGCGTAATCTGCATTGATTCGTGTCATTCATTCTTTTGTTCTCAAATTATGTGTGCCACTTGACAACTTTGAACTTTAAAGGCAACTGCCGAAAACTGAAAAGAGGGTAAATTATAGAATTTATATAATATGTATGTACACAAATATGTGTTGTCATAATCCATTGGAAAACCATGCAGATGCTTTCTGTTGTATAAAAGGGGCTGTTGATGGGTAGAGTTTTTGGCTGTGGAAAGGGCTATTTATATAAATGGTGGAGTGTAATTGAGAGTGGTGTAAGTGTAATGAAAGAAGGAGAAAGGTGGAGAGAGGTAGAGTCCGATGAAGAGGATACTAATTCACTCAAAGAAAATGCAAAGGCGTGGTTGCTTTTTTCCTACCTTTCACTTTACTTCTCTTTCATTTCTATTAAATTTTTGTTTTCCTCTACTTTTGACCTGATATTTATTATTGTGGTCATTAATGCTACTGCACCATTCATCTCATGACTCACGAGCCATTTACAGATTCTTCAAATTGGGCAAGGGAGGTAAAGTTGGGTAATGAGGAAACTCTTTAAAGTAGGAAAACCCTTTAAGGCGGAATACATTTGAAATTCTGCTGAGAGAGAATGATAAATTCTTTGGAAGTAAAGAGGTGTAACTATTTGCTATTACTTTCACTTAGTCAGCATAGAAGAAAAAAGAGAATTTTGGACTGGACACCATTATTTGGTTTCTTCTTGTCTGTTAACAACTTTTCCGCAACTTCATCCCTCGTAGTAAAACAATGGGCCGCCAAACGAACGTCAACTTATTTCCTAAATGCAGAGAGAGGGAGAATAACTTGTTATTACAGCTTTCCCTTTCGAACAAGTTGGAGCCCAACATGCCAACTTTTTTTCAAAATTGAAAGGCACTTTTTTCATTTTTCTTGTTGTAAAACCCAACCCAACTTCTTCTTACCAAACTTGTTTCCGATACTTTTTCGCTTGGTTAACTTTAACAAAGTTTCAAGTTTCAACTAACCAAGCATCCGACCTCTCATCCTCTCTCGCTCCGGCTCATTCATAATTGTCTCCCTCATTCCTTAATGTGAACTTGTCATGCAACTCAGTGATCCTCTAAAAACCATAACCATTCAACCCTCAAATCATTCACTGCTTTATCACATTACTCCCATACAACAAAGTCAACAATCCCCTAAATTACTAAATCAGTTAATAAGGATGATAGATACAACGTTTGCTCCTTTTTTTGCTATTTATAGAAAGGTTAAAATATGTTTGGATGCAAAAGTCAAAAGTACTTTTACACTGGTTTGTAGTCAAGTCACAAAGTTGTTTGTATAAATGCATATTTTTTATTTCTGGGGCAAACTTTTAAAAAATTTTCTTCAAAATATGTCAAATTAGTTACAAAATGTGACAGAAGACAAGCAGTGTTTTCGTTTTCTCAAACTTTATTCAATTTGTCAGAAGAGAAAGTTGTTTAAATTTAAGCAAGAAAGGAAGTCGTTTGGTCTGTGGACAAACTAAAGTGGTGGTGTGGTTGGTTACTTGTCGTAATTGTCAGTCAGAATCATCGTGTCCAGTCTACATAGACTTGTTCACATTATGTTAAATGTTGAATGTATTCTAAAGGTAAAAAAAAGTTGGAGAGATCAGTCGACCATCGACATGGGATTTTTTTCTCTTCTTTCTTCTCTCCACTACTTTCCTTTCTTTTAGAATAATTGTCTAGAGAGCAAATTGCGTACATATAGTATTTGTTTCACGGCTTCTTGACATGATATCCTCATTTTCCTCTGTATTATGATGATCACGATCATCCCTTCCTTGCTAAATTCCATCCTTTCTCCCTTCTCAATAAGATTGAGATGTAAGAAATTTCTATTGTTTTTTTTTATTTACTTTAACCCCAATAATTGCATTTTGTAATGTTCATAATAATGTGAAACCTTATACATACAAATTATCTTGGAATAATTTACTCGCTTTGCTTTCACTCAGTCCATATGCCAAATAAATAATGTGAATACGAAATTACTTACAACAAAGATACATTAAAGTTTAATTCTATAAAATAGTTGTGTTTTTTTCATAAAATGAACAATTTGCAAAATTTTATTTAATTAAAAGAAAATAGAGCCAAATTTGACAATGATAAAATTGAATCTTTGAAGAAACAGAGGACACACTGTTGGCCTTATATATAGTTTGTTTACTTTAGTCATTATGTCTTTCTATTGGATACTTGTTCTCACAAGTTGGCGAGCTGCTCTTCAATTCTATTACAGTAGAATGACCAGAGTTGATTGGAGTGCCAACATTACTTGAGATCGAAAAAATATTTTCCACCTTCCTTTGACCTATCGTTGGCTAATGAAAAAGGATAGTTTTAGTTTCCAGTATGAAGAAAAGGAAACATTTCATGTATACATATGCACATATGTATTTGCAAAATATAATAATAAAAATAACTGTGACGCATAAAATGGTTGTGTCCGCGACGAATATGCAAAATAAATAAACAAGGAAATAAGAAAAAGATAAATTCACATTTTGAGAATTGTCTCAGCATGTTTTTCCATTTTTTCTAGATAAGATCTTAAATCTGAATTTAAAGATATAGAAACAACGGAAGGTAATTTATTGTCCATTTTACATATAAAACCTTACTTGCATCTTATTTTAGAGAAAAATCACTCCTTTACATCTCAGCCCCTTATTGTCAGCGTGTTTCTAAAATTGGAATCAAGAAAAGATGACGAAGGAGAAAAGTAGAAATGTATGCAAAAGTAGACAAATCGTAGCAACGTCGTAATCTCGTGTCTTCTGATGCTGAATGTGAGGATAAAAATTGTATTTCTCTTCTTATTCTGAGTTGTTGAGTCTGCTTGTGCCGTAATGTGAACAATTTTCCCCAAAATGACAAACATTCATTTTTCTTGGCTTTCTATTTATATACGTACAACGCAAGAATTGCATAAGCGCTAAGAAAAAAATATGCTTTGTTGTAATTTACAACTTTACAAATCTATGCAATTTACTCAAGAGCGAAATACAAGACATTTCTTCCACGGATGTCTACTTTGACATAATTTTTAATCGTGTTGAATATTGTAGAGATTACTGGAAATCTTTTTGTCTGTTTCTTGACATTTTTTTATGAAATTTACATTTTACAAACTATACCTAAGAAAGTGTTTGTTTATGAGCTGTCAATTATTACAAGGATTAACAAAAAGTCATCATTAATAAAAGTGTATAACATATAAACTATGTTTAAGAATAAATTGAGAGAATGAATGAAATTGATGTTACTTTGATTCCATTAAGGACAATTTGTAGGAAATCCTTGTTTGAGGAAGTTGATTGTAAGATATGTAAATTTAGTCGTGTTTTGTAATGGAGGATCAGCATGGAGCTAATCTCAAAGTCCCAAGGTGCGATACCTCCCACTCTTATCTTCCCTAACCCCTTAGGTCAACAGTATGGGGTCGCAGTATGCATTATTGAATTGACAGTGATTTATGCAACAAACATTTCCGATTATACTTTCCCTCTCGTTTTCACCATTCCATCTTTAAATGAGCAAACTAAGTGCAAACCCCTTGGCCCTTTTCTTTCTAGGGGTTAAAACATATACTTGCAAAAACATAGAAATAATTTTGACATGGACATTTTAACATACTACACAATGAGACCTCTAGAAACTTGCCAGTTTGTGTAAGTAGTAGTATACATATAGTAACGTAGATTGTGGCTTATCCAAAAAATCAACTTATTTCCGGATTCCTTTCAACTCATTGTTAACGGTGAGCCACAGGGTCCAGTTTGAGAAGTCCCCAACCTCCTCCTTTCTGTTGTCCAACTCCGTATTCGAAAGTCTGAAGCTGCTTTTATTATATGTCGTAGCCCATAGCGCACTTCCTCCCTTGTCTTGGATTGTTTGTTTAGTTGCTGGATAGAAAGTTGTAGAGAGTGAGACCTATTATATTCTGAAATCAACAACAATGACATTGTAGCTTGGCTTCTTTCAATATGACAATGTATTATGAAATTATGTGTCTTTACATAGTATCATCATTCCTCATAGAAAGAAATGCCCAACACAAATTAAACTTGCCACTGGACAAAACATGTTTAAATATTTACACAAATATTTGAATCTATATTTATAGTAATGAAATTTGTCACCTGCTTGGTTTGCTTTGGATTGAAATTGAAATGCAAAGAAAGTTATGAGCATATATCTATAGATTTTATTTCTTTAAATTTAAGAATGTAAAATCTTGAAGGAGAAAACTAAGGTGAAAGTTGTGGACTAAATAAGAAATGTGATGTAAAATTATAATATTTACTCTTTCCTGTGGTGTGGTTAGTGTTAGATTATGAATTGTATTTGCCATTTGGATCCGTGAAACGGTACAAAGTAGAGTTGGACGTTGACGGATTACTAATTCCATCAAGAAAGAGAAGAGAGAAAAGGGAGAAGAAATCGCCAGTTGGTACGAGGCCAAATGAACTCAAATAATGGTATCCATCTATCCCTTATTATTACCATATACACATTTCACCCCAGGTAATGGATATACAAAGAGCTGCGGAAGTAACGTAACGCAAAAGCAAATCTCACCTTACCAAAAACGCTTTTTGGATCATTGCAGAACAATAATTTGGAGAAAATAGAAATGGAATAGAATGAAAACCTTTCACAAGCACCGTTTGCTTGGAGATCTTTACATTACATTTTTTTTTTTACAAGATTTTGATTTTCTGTCTTATTTTGCCCCAAATGATTATAGGCAGTTATTTTTGTCGTGTGATATGCTACATATTAATGGCTTTTCTCAGCGTGTAAATATGTAGATGATGGATTTGGTGGTGGAATTATGATTACGTGTGCTTTGTGTGAGTACTAGGAATGGGCTTAAGATAATGTGCTGTTTGGTCTCTGATGTAAGTGAGCTAAAGAAAACAATTTGTTATGTGTCTCTCTCACCTTAAATTAACTCTCACTCAATTTCTTTCCCCAGCACACACTTTCCCTCCCTTCAATTCCCAATCTTTCTCTGTCAATAATAATAGCTTCAGTCCACCTTTCAACTCCTTGACATCCAATCCCCTCGTCATCAGACATGTGTCCCATCATCATCCTTCCTTGGCGTAATTACAAAACTTGGTCTCTTTTGAGAAAGCAAGTGTAAATCAATATATTAACCCTGCTTTACCCAACAATTATAATACAGAAGTACAAGAGGCAATGTAAGAAAGTGATTTTGGGGTCAAAAGAGAAAGCAGAGAAATTTTTCCCTTGGGTTGAACTTCCCTGCTCTCTAGGAAGAAAGCTGAAACAAAGTTGTTCAAGTCGAAGAAGATGTCTCTATTGGAATTATTATTGCTCTTTGTCTTTCCAGTTTCCAGTACATTTGTACCAGTAGTAAAATGCAAATATGACACTGTATTTTAATGCTGGTACAATGTATAAAATAGAACAATGGTAATGAACAACAACGGCGAAGGTCAACACAGTAATTTAAACTGTTTGATAAAAAAATTAAAAGCAAGCATGCGGCGCCAGCATGTTAAATAGGCAATTTTCTAGAGAAATGTAAGAAGGGAAACTTATCTTGGACAAGTTTCGCTTTGTTACCGGTTCTTTAACTTAATTAGTTAAGCTTTATTAATCTCTCCTAATCTTTATTAGGATTGCCCTAAAAAAAGTGCACCTTCAGAAGGTCATGCTATATAACAACATTTGTAAAGGTAGATTTAAAATAATCCTGGAAAGACCCACCCCCGAATTAGAATAATATCAATACAATACAAAAACACATTTTTCCACATTTTTATTCAAATTTTTATTCAATTCGGTTGCATTAATTTGTATTGGCAAGAAAAATGTAAAAAGGATGTTGGAGGCATTTGACTCTTATCTTTTGATTTCCATTTTAATCTACCCAAACAAAGTTAATTGAATATGAAAATGATGCTTGAACAAAAAAAGAACGAACCCTTCATACAAAATGAGCCGAGTGAAATAAACGTCAGCTTATTAATTTTATTCAAGTCCCTTCAGGCTGAAGGCTTCAGCCTCTGTTTGTTTTTCTCATAGGATGATATAAAACACTAGCTCCCAAGTCATTTTTGATTTTCCAGGTTTAAATAGTTTCCAAAATTCAATTCTTAAAACAACTATTCCAAGACACCAATTGTTAATTTGTAATAAAAATTATTTTTAAAATGTGCTTTTATAAGAAGCAACAAGGACTCCTAAACGAGGAGCCCCAATTCCTAGAAATTTTCAACAGAGAGGTAAGAAAATACTTTTTCGAACTTGAAAACCTTTAAATGTATTTGAAAAAAATAGTTGATTATGTAAATTTATGCCTAGTCTAGACAAGTTAGTAAGATAATGATGGGTTTATTGTTTATCATTGTTAATTTACATCTTTTACTATTGCATCTGCATGGTATGAACTTCATACGAAATTACCTAGTACAATAATTGATGGCATCTTAGAAGACGAGTCACAAGATTACTACTCTGCATTTTTATTTTCGATGACATGGCTTAGTTTTTGGTCGAAAACAAGGAGTCTGTAAACATTAGTAATTTAATTGGTATATTTTTGTGGGATAGTATTTCACATTTCATTAGTCGGCAAGTCACCAGAACTCAAGAGAATGAAATGTGAGACTGCTTCTGCTCGAAAATGTGACATTATTAAAATGTGACTAGGTCATCAATATATTAACCGACGCATATTTATACTATTATTTTTAAAATCATTGTAAAAGTTCTTCATGAAGTTATAGAGGATAGGCCAATAAATTTATATTAAGGTTGTCTACGAATTAGTTTTTATTAGCAGCATGCATTTATAAATAAAATAGGTTTATGTTATGATGGGTGTTAAAGCGAAAAAATTGTTAATAAACATAGAAATCTGGTTTTATCCAGTTTGAATTTTGAGTCCACACAAATCTGAGAATGACGTGATTTTAACCAAACATGAGGTACCTAAGTAACGTAAGGAAAATTTAAAGGCGCTGATATGTCAGGGTGCAAGAGAACAATGGCTTAAACCCTACGTGTGGTTATTATATCAATTTATACCTACTACGCCACATTCATTGGCCTGATATTTGCTGGTTAGCAAAGTACGCTTAACATGTAAAATTTCTCCGAATTTCTAATAAGTAAACAATGCCTTTCAACAATTATGTTTAGATTATGAAATTTTGCATTGTTTCATAGTATGAAATTCATAGAACTGGCTCCCCGACTACCAGGTTTATTTGCTTTTGGCTATTGCATCCTACTCGTTTTAATAACCTCAACATAAAAAAGCTTAAACCGATTAATTTATGGTATCCCTTGCTTTTGCTTCATCTCAGAGACTCATAAAACATTTCTCCCCTTTCAAAAGAATCCTATCCATCCATGTAACCAAAGTTGGCTAAAAATTCCTGACCCAATCCATGAAACGGTTGACCAATTGTGTGAACATCCCCTTGATTTCAATTCCATTCAATAATAATATAGAATAAGGTAACGAGTTTAAAAATCCAAAGAATTTTGCAATAGCAGACGCCGATGGATGGAGTTTTTATTTAAAGATTATATAAACCTGACCCTATACATGCATTCAATGCGTATTACAAAACAGTCTTAAAGCAAGCAACTAATCAATAGAAATAGCATTTACGGCCAAAGTGCATGCATAGTGCTTATTATTACGGATACGTTGATACTGTCGAGTGGAGTACTGCATTGAATTTATTACAAACTCTTTATTATTATTGATTGTCGTGTAGAACGTTATTAACTACAAGTACATAGATTTATTTAACACGGGTTACTCCGCACCTTTTTTATAAAACAATAACCTGGCATCAATATAAATAAAAGTTTATAAACAGAGACTCTCTGCAGCCTTCTCACTCACTCCACTTTTTCAACGTCTTCCAAAGCCTTCATTCACTAACCGGTGACAACATCCAAGCTTTTCTGGTACCCACAAGATTTGTATTACAAATATATTACGTGTCTGATTATATATTGTACCTTATATAACTTGTGTTTAATTTTTAAACTGTTACTCATTTGCAGAAGCATTTTCATTCGAGGCCGAACAAGGTGATCTTCTTCCGTTTGTTTACAGCAGTGGTAAGTTATTGCATGTCTAACCTTTTCCTCATTTACATGTCCTACCTGCTTGGCAATTTAAGCGTCAGTGGTAGTAAAAGCAAGCCAGTCGGTGAACTAATGATATCGTGTCTGCTGAGATTGATTGATTGCAATCCTTTGCCTCGCCCTACATCAAAATTGCACGGATTAAATAATTGCATCAATTTTCCGTTCCAGCAATGTTCGGAAACACACTAATTTTATGGTACCATTTTTTTGGGCCCAATAGATTTGGTACAAATCATAAGACTACTTGGGCTGTGGCTTCATTCATTCATTTGTTTAAATAAAAGTAAGAGCATAAATTGAAGTCAATGCATTTGGTAGGTAGGTCAGGACTTATCTGTCTTATCAAAATGTACAATAAAAATGTGTAAAATATGCGCCCTATCTGCTACATTAGTCACAGTTAACCATTCGGCCTTTGGGAGTGCATTTCACGGCTCAACAGGAAGTATATTATATTTGTAATAATTCAGATTTCTTGGTAATTTGATTCGTTTGTTTACATATTACTTTTCATGGGACGACGCATTATACTTTAGGCTTCACCTATTAGACGCTTTGCATGATTCGTTCTCTCTCTGTTTGTACGACAACTCCCCAACGCGGCATCCTGAGAGTGACGAGACAAATTTCATCATTCAAAGTCGCTTTTCTCTATAAATTACTAATTTTATATTTCCTGTGCTACCAAAATTTCCTTGCATTACTAAAGTTCAGAAAATTTCACCATGAGACAAGCAAAGGTGACATCAAAAAGCAACCAAAACTATATCCATCAAATTATTTTACTATTTAATTCAGTTTCATGTTGCATTCGTACTCACTGACCATAAACTTATCAAAGGTTAATCAAATTTCAGACCCTGGATTCCGAGAAGAGTTGAAGGCTATGGAGAAAGTTGCCCACGCCCCCAGCGCCCTGTACCAGTGTGAGAGGGAGTTGGGCGTGGGTGTCCGAGCCCTTTGGATGGCGTCAGGAAACTTTGGCGGTGACCAGAGACCGTCATCCCCACAGCCCTCCGAAGCCATGAAGCTCGCCAGGAAGTTCAACTGCTTCATTTTGGAAGCCGATGCTTCCGTTACACCTGGAATGTCCTTGTTGAGTACGTTGCATTACCCACATTTCCGATTTTTAGTGGTTAAATAGTAAAGTAATCTTCATTTTTTTGAAAAGGTGCCAGAATGAAAACATGTAAGCCTCTAATTGTGGACGGATACAAAATTGGGATTATTACACCAGAAGTCTTTGAGAAACTAAAAGAGTATCCGGATGTTTTCAACTGCTCAGAAGCTGATGTCAAATTGTTGGACGAGTTGGATGACTATGAATCTCGTTATCAAGCTTTAGATAGAGTACTTAGGGATATGAAATCCCAGAACATGTTTGTAACTCTTAAAGGCTGGAGGAATGAGGTGCTTAATTTGTTTGTGATAGGGTTTCAATATTTTATTTTTATAATTCCCATTTTCAGTGCTTTGAAGTGAGAGTTGATATGAAAGAGAAATCCCTTATGAAAATGGAACGGTCTGCAACGTGTAAGTATTTAATACTTTGTTTGTTTGTAATGACGATATAAAAATGTAATTTTCTGATTACTTAAAGGTTTATTTGGAATACGACAATTTGGAGTCGATATCAATGGATACGTCCGACATCCTCAAAAGGGTTTATGCTTGTGGCTTCAACGTCGGAGCTTGACCAAACAAAGATGGCCAGGAATGTGGGACAACATGGTATATTTTGTGTTTGTTTTAAGACTTTTTTATAATAATATTTATCAATTTATACAGTATCTTTCAATTGTTTTTAGGTGGGTGGAGGTCTTGCCGTTGGCTATTCGATTTTAGAAACTGCTCACAAGGAAGCTGGAGAGGAAGCGTCAATTCCTGAAAAACATTTGCGAAATCTCAAATCTGTTGGCTCTGTCTCGTATGTTTAAAAACAAATTGAAAATGTTAGCTTCTTAATTTTAATATCATTTTTTGTGTTTCTTCCAGAATTTTTTTCGAGTCTGAGCGTGGACTTTCTCCAAATACAGAATTTGTTTATGACTTGGAACTACCTTTGGACTTTACTCCAAAAAATCAAGATGGAGAGGTTTCTGAATTTCACCTTTTTCCAGTCAAGGTTGGTTTAAATTAATTGAATTATTTTAAAGGTATAAATTATGACGAATAAAATTGTTAAAGGAGGCAATGGGGATTGTCTTGTCTTCAAAATTTAAAACCACAAGCTGCCCAGTTGCTTTGGATTTTATGATTCGCCATGAAGTTATTAACAGCGAGAATGGTAAGATTATAAATTGAAAAAGTGCTTTCGGTTTTAGCATTAGGTAATTGTCTTTGTTCATTTACAGAACCGGAACTAGAGACTCTGAAGAATTTGCTCCACATTCCACTAACTGACTATTACCGCAAATTGAACGAAGATGATTGTGATAAATAATTTGCATGCAAATAACGCTTTTTAACATATACACTAAATAATCTGAATTTGGTCAATTTTATAATGTTTTTTATAAAGATGTGATGATATACTTTTTATGGGTTAAAAAAAGGACAACGCTAAATTATACAAGTGAAATCAAAATAAAAGCTTTTTAAATATGTAAAAAAAGTCATTGTGAATAACTTTTCCTTTAGTCTGCAATGAACAAAGAGAAAGTGGTTGGAGGTCATAAAGCTCGTTTCCGACAACTGAAGGTGGAACTAGCTGTCCCAAAACTAACCTTTCGGAGGTTTGATAACTTTCCCCCAAGTCTCTCTTTCTCTTCTCAGTAAAATATGGTTGCTTCTAAATTAGTTTATTTTGTATGAGGGGTGAAAAATGATCAAGCATCCATTTTAATTTCAAGTTTACTTTATTTTGTTATACAAAGTCCAAACAAATATATATTAAGTTATAAATGTGTTCATGAATTGTATAAATAGTAATAATACTGAGCATGACGTTAGTCGACATTTCAATTGGAATGCACAATACTATGTGATAACTCATTTTTCTTTCAAATATTTTTGTCATAAATCAAAGACCTTTTTACATTGCAAAATAGATGATAAACTGGGGAAAACTTTGTTAAAGCAAATTCTATTAAAAACTATTTTAAGAGAAATGAGACTGATCAACAAAGTCCTTAAGGATGTGACTTATGCAGAAGCATAAATATTTTTGAAGGAGTGAAAGACTAAGAAAACAAATATGTATAGAGATCTCCCGTTATAAACATTTGTGGGCTCAACTATGTGTAAAGTGCAATGTCACCACACGGAGTTAAAGCAGCAACTCTGAAAGCGTGGGTTCAAGTAATTTCAAGAATTTATCACATTTAGTTCTTATTATTATTGGAGCATGAATCTGGCTTTCCTCATTTTCCCCACTTTTAATTTTAAGGCGAGCTTTCATCGTCTCTATTCATACTTACATCACTAAGTAGATGAACTTCAGCTTTCTCATCTTCAGACAACGCTTTATCTTTAAGACCAAAAGTTTTTGCTAGTTTTTTAGCCAAATTATCTGTACTAGAGCTTCTTTTCTTTGCTAGCTGAACTTCTTCTTCCTCTTCTACATCTGCGGTTGTTGTGAGGAGTGGAGATTTGGACGAGGATCCACCTGTTTCATCGCCCACGGCTTTTGGTTCAACGGTGACTTTGGAGCTATCTCCACGAGTCACATCTTTTGAGTCGTCTACAGAATCTGGGGTGACTGGAAATAGCTCAAATTTAGGCTTCAGTACTGTGGATGGGGCAGAAGATGCTGTTGTGATTGGAGGATTATGAGGTTGAAATATTTCCACACTAGGATCTGTGACACTTCTAGTGAATAGATTAAGGGGCGGTGGGGGTTGGCGTGGCTCTGTTGGTTTTGGAACGTCAATTGGCTGTGAAGGTGGTGGAGCATGTGACACATTTGTACCAAAAATGTCTTGCACAGTTGGCTTCTTTTCTTTCTCCCTCATGGAGATGATGGTTGTCAAGTTTTCGTCCAACTCTGGAATTACTTGTTCAGCCACATTTCGGTTGATAACATTAGCACTGCTCCCCGTCCAATTTGGTGCACCTCCTAATAGAACAAAGAAAAAATAAGTTGATTAGAGCCTTAGATGTATTGGCTCAAGTTGAGAAAATGAATGCAACAACAACAACAACAACAAACAATCTAATTTTGCATGCTACAGAACAAGGGAGAATGAGCTGAGAAATGAAACAAGATCTTGGAAAGATTCAATTTCATTTTACTAATCCAGGAAGTTCCATCACAGCCACCTCTATTTCTGTGCAGCAGCAATAAACTACGCCGTGAAGATGAATTTAAAAAATCGGCCAAGTCTAAATTACTCGAAATGGAACAAATGAGGGATATATAAGATTTCTTTCTCCTTTCTCTTTGTTTAAACCAATTCCTATTACATGTAAATAAGGTATAGAAAGAGATGGAAGCTGATTGGAAACTCTTTGTGATGCACTTTGCTTGAACTTTTTAAGATTAATTGTGTTTACTATTAACAACAACGCTTATGAATAAAACTGCAATTGTTGATAGTGTCAAAGTAAATAATGTACTCATTTAAATTTGTTGGCTTTCTCTCTTCTACTTTGTGCAATGTATGAATACAAAGAAGTTGATAACAGTTCAACAAACTATCTGTGCAGAGTTGAAGGTCATTTTCAAATCATTTGGGAAAGAGAAAGTTTGCAATCAATTAAAGACAAGGAGTTTTTCTGATTGTGTTCTTGTTTTTGAGAACCTAAGCACTCATGCTTCAGTCTTTTATTAACTTACTATTTAAGTAAATCTTTTACTTTTGGGAGTTTAAATGAAGTAAAAAAGAAGCTTCATAATTGAATATTAGGTATGGGCCAATAAACCCCACAACTTTCTCCTTTTCAGCATTTGTATGACATTTTGGCATTTTGTAATACTCACTCGGAATTTCTGAGACAGTATTTTCGCCAAGGTCACCAATTTGCTGGCATACCATTACAAATGTGTGCAACAAACAACATCTCATTTGTTACAAATATTTTGAACACTTGGATGGAATTACCTTCAATCGTCCTTTACAATATATGAAAAGCTATGTACTGAAATGATGATGGCTGAACAAATGCATAAAATAACCTCGTTCCAAATGTCTTTCACTCAGGGGATGCTTATAAAACAATTTATTTGTCGAAAAATTCATAAGATAAATAGAGCATCATTTAACAATTATAAGGAAACATAATCTTTGGATAAGAACATAAATCTGAAGAAATGTCTTGAAATGCTTTCTGCCTCTCTGGAGTACGGAATGCACTGGATGTCAGAAGGATTGACGGCCGAAAGATGTAATGTAATATAAATCAAACCACTGCCAAATCGAAAATCGCATTCCTCTCATGTCAAATAATTGTAATATACCGCTGTATTACATTTTTTATCGTTTCCTTTCTTCCTGAAACAACACTGATATTAAACCCTTTATGAGAATGAAGCCGAGAGATAATTTTCTCGTAACAATTTTAGGAATCTAATTTCTAAAATTTTGTATTTGATTAAAGTAAAAGTATTTTTATTGTGCCTTTTAATAAAATTCAATAATTCCATTTCCATGCTGACATTGTATTATACTTCTGTACAACTCCCTGTTAGTTTATCTACTTAGATGCTTTCCTGGTCTAAAAACATATTTATAAACTTCAACCCATTTCATATATTATTCACAAGAAATTAAGATGGAAACTCAATTGAATTTGGTCTGGAGAGTTTCCTTTGCTGCGTGGCGTGGGCCAAAAAGATCTGAACACAACCTTTAGAAAGAGACTAAAATGATACGATTAATTGAACTCGGATCAAAATGAAGGTCATTAATTCCAGGGTTGAAAACCCTTAATAACATGTGAAGCAAACATTAACTAAAATGTATGTGAACAGAATCTTATCACGCTAAACAATTAGTTAACTCACGGTATCACATCAATAATATAGAGCCTCTAGCTAAAAGCACACGCAAAATGAATGCAAAATGATCTGATGAAGGGATGTGATATATGAAAGCAAGATTTCTCGTCTCATTAAAAGGAAATGGATATTCAACCAAGTTCGTCTGGAAAGTTTCAAGTGAGACATGTCAAAAAAATCCATACTACAGATATGCAGTAAACTTTTGTCGAACTTTCACTTAAGCCTATTTAAATTCAAAGCTAATTGCCCACTCAAATGGAGGCAATTTTATTTCGAGATCTTCTTGTATAATGGAATAATGATTGTAATTATGACAAAATTCCAGCCCCGGTATTTCCTGAAGTAGTCTCAAAATCAACGGTGGACAGCCATGTAATAATCCACAATCAGCGTCACTCCCGGAAATAAGTATAATACATTTATGCTATCAATAAACCCAGGGCATACAATAACATCCTCCTCACAAACGCAGACCAATAATCAATCACCAAAATAATGGGTTGCCGAAATGACAAAATATCAGAGAAAAGAGGATTTTGGTCTGAGGAAAGAAAACTAACGAGTTGAGTCTAAATAAATGAACTCGGCAAACTAGAGAGGGTTGAGATGACAAGATAAGATAACTTGGCCTCTGGCTTATGACCATAATAACCTTATATAGTTTACCTTCCCCAATAATCCTTTGCCTGAAGCCGTTGTTGCAATTTAAAGTACAATTTCGAAAGGACAATCGCCATCAAAGTTTTGATAGAATGGAGAAAGTCTTTGACCACGAAAACATGGAAGATGCTAATTAGGGTAATTTTTGGTTTGAGAAAGATGCATACAACTTTGCTAAACTACGACATCAAGGTTCGTTTACTACATTATTTTAGCCAAGAAAGTTGTGACTCTACTTTCTTGATTTCACAATCCGCCCAACTTGTGGTAAGGTAGGAAAAGGCATGCTTTCTGTGTCAAGTTGAGCAAACCAATTAGGTTAGCACAAAGTCTGGTTAAGACTTTCTAATAATCAAATTAAAATAGGAGCCTTCTTCATCCCCTCCTACTGCTCCATGGAATTCAAAGTAGTTAAAAATCTCATTTGTTTCTTTCAAGCCACATCTCACTTTGTTAAAACGATGGGAAACTGTGAATTGGGAATCAAGAAAAAAATCCAATCACCACCAACCATCAAAAGTATAAGAATATGAGAATTAGAGAGTCACTCTCCTCAGACGTTATAAAAGATGTAAAAATCTTTTAAGAAGTCGATGATTTGAGGATTTTATGATTGCGTGAAAGTGTAAAGTTCAACTGGAGTCAAAGTGACGCTTGACATTTGATTTAAAAACCAACTATCAAATAAAAAGGCATCAAAGTACATATAAAGCAAGATTGATTTTTGCGTAGGGAAGGGAACAAAGGAGAAATCTGAGTACCTATAAATAAACATAAAATAAATATATTTTGTGGTGAATGTCATGGGTGAATCAATACATTACTTTTAAGCTGCTTATGGAGATTAAGAAAAGGATGGATTGTAGTTTTTTTTTGAAATCTCACTTACCTCCAGCGCTGTCTTGGACAGCCGGCGACTGAGGGTCTCTATCTCTTGAGAACATGCGGCGAAAAACAGAAGTGATGGAGCCAGCTCGGCTCATTTTGCTGCTAACGCTTTCTCCTAATGTGCTTTGGCTTGCATTTGATCGCACACTTCCAGTACGATTTCGGTGCAAAAAGCTTCCTCCAAATTTGGATGACGGCGTCATCGAGATTCGTCTTCCCGGTTCCTAAACAAAAATAACTCCTTTGTAACTCTGCACTTTATCAACACGTCAATTGATGACAAAAGAGCAAAGCCACCCACAAAATAAACTACAAGAAAATGGAAAAGCAATAAAAGCGATTTCTTTTTTGCTAAGCTGGGAATTAAAAGACATCATTTTGCTTCTAACTGTAATATAAGAAAAGAAGGATTGGTAATTGTTGGTAAATTTTCACTTTTAAAATTGACAAAGTTTATGGAAAAGTTGAGTTTGATGGAAGAGTATTTTTTTAAAAAAATACGGGACATTTGTTGAATAGGTCTTCCCATAAGGAATATAGGTGAAAAGTAACACGAAAGTGAACTTTAGCAAGCACTTATCCGGACACAACCTTGTTCCACTCTGGAGACCAAACTTCCCAACTCCAATAAAATTTACAGGAGAATCGAACTTGAAAAGATGTAAGGTCATTGTGTTCAATTTGCTAAAGGCTACATTTTAAAAAATCTTAACAATGGGCACTCAAACAGTTAGTTTAAAGTTCAAGTGCGGAATTAAATATATTCTCAAATAAACTAATCCACGGGTCACCTAACAATCCCAATACACTCTTAATCTGTTTATACCATTTCCCATCAACAAAATCTTTTGTAGTAATCAAACAATTTGTTTATTTTGCTGACGGAAAGGCTTAAGGCTCTTCTAATCTTCTCACAATTTTGTTTTGACATTTTAAGAGAAGGAGTCAACATTGAAAAAGGATAAATCTGTTTTCTCTTCTTTAATGTCAATGGCAAACGTCGGTCATCTTTTCCTACTACTTCCTTTTATACGCTGTTTGCTTATTATATTATTGATAAATATTTGAGTAACTCTAACAGATTGGTAGCCAGCAAGAAATATTAAAGTTTATATAAAAGGCTGCTTTCTCCAAGGAAAAATTCTTTTTTCACTTCATAATCGTAATAAAATTTTAGTTAATGACAAAGTTCAAATGATCACGTAACAAGAAATCTTTTAATAAATAGCTTTTTTGGCAGGTGTGTGCAAGAAAAGAATCAAGTGTCTTCTTTATATGCACAAACATTTGTCTTTTAGGCAACTTTCACTTGAAATGATTCATGAATTCAAGGTTAGCATCAACGCAGCAGACATTCTATTTTAATATGCAACTATGTAATTAATTTTTTTAAGCATATTCGAGACAACTGCATAGATTTCTATGGGTTCCTTTTTATTTTATGTATATTAAATACTTACGCCAGAGTCTGACATTTGATGAACAGATTTGACGGAGGGTGGCGAGACAATTTCCCCATCTTGATAAGACACTATTATGTTTGCCGTAGAATGGGACGGTGGCTCTTCTTTGTACTGTTCAGAGGCAACGGTGTGAGGCAATTCTGCAGGCAAAACTGCGTCCCAATATTGATCCTTAAGAAGCTCCGGATGCTCATGATGCATTTCATCCACAATCAGATAGGAGACCTATTAGGCAATTAAATTATAGTTATATAACTGTGTTATTTTAAAAGAAATTTAAGTTTATATTTAAGTATGATATATCCCGATATTGTTTTATAATACAACAAATATTTATGGATTATGAATTATTTCTTTTGCACTCATACTTTAGGTGACACAAGTTGTGTCTGAGTAGAAAACTTAGTTTACCATTAATTTCAGTTCGGCTTTTCTTTAATTTCAACTTTGCGTGAAAGCAAAAAAACTTTCCTTTCATAAATTAAAATATAGATGATGTTTGTCTTCTTTGATTCTTAGAAAGTTTGAACTAATCTAAAAGCTAAATCCATAAATCAATGTTCCCAAACTAAACGTTCATTAAAATTGTAAATCCCCATTCTTACGATTTTTTTTATAAACCAGAAAAAGCTTTTTATCCAAGTGTTGCTAAGAAAAATATGATATTTGTGTTATGAAATAAATAAAATAAAAAATGAAAGCAAACATTAAAACCCATTACCTGTAAATTTCTGTCGATCATCCAGCTAAGAAAGAAAAATAAAACAGAATATATTAGCGTGTTCTCTAAAAGGTAAATGTAATAAAACTTTTAAAAGTTATAACTTGAGATTTTGGCATTAACAAAATTCCCTTCCAAAGTGAGGTTTAATTATTTATATTTATAAGTAAAACAAAGACTTGCTTGAGTTCGAAGTCATCGTCGTCGTTTCCAAAGGGATTGACCAGAGATTCCGCCACTTTTAACCAACCTTTGTAATAAAACTGTGTAATTATCAATCAATACATATATATATATATATCTTTATAGTAACTGTACCTTGGTAAAAAAAGAACTGTGGAATAAACAATCAAATTTAGTATTAAGAACATTATCTGTGACCAAAGTTTTGTGGATGCAAAAATCAAGGGAAAGATGCACTCTTTCTTTTCGCTTTACTTAAGTTGTGGACAGTTCAAGTGAAAGGTGTAAAAGTGAAATAAAATTTTTAAACAACAGTAAAAAACATTAAAGATCTGAAAAATTAAATTAGCGGAAATATGATTGATACATATATGTACGTATAAAATCAAGTAACATATAATAGAAGATCAAATTTTATCAGGGATTCTGATTTTAAAAATTGAAGCAATAAAAGCCATTTTTATTGGTAGCTTATCTCAACAAGCTGCATTTTATATTTCTAGAAATGATCTAACAAGAATCAATAATGTTTTAGAGTACTAACAGCTATAAAGACGTTTTTAACAAGCCCTTGTGGAATAGAATGAATGATATATGAAATATAGATTGAAAGAGCTTAGCATTTTTCTTTTGACATGGATTTACCATTCAACAATAAGAAGGATTGATGGAAAAAGACTTTGATCCCACTCACTTGCAAAGTAGTAAAAACAGGGAAGACCAAATCAATCTCTCCACTACAGTTCTTTGCATCCCCGCACGTTTCAGGGTCTGGCTTCGTCCACTGTCGTCCCATGACGCATGAGAGAAAGAACGAATACACAGCCAAAGTGACGACCTACAACAACAAATCAAAGATTTTGGTTAAGGACAAACAAGCAAGTACCGTAATCCCGGATTTTTCCACGGATGACATTGTAAAATAATCAATAAAAGCGTAGCTCCCTTTTATTTTACAAAAATAGCGTAAGACAGACTAAGGCATAAAACAAAATATTTTTGAGGTAATATTGTAGATAATTCTCAACGGAGCCACCGCAGATATCTTTTGCCAGACTTTCCATTGCGACATGACACGGCGCCTCAATTTTATCTCAGAACATCTAGATATTAAATTATCCGTCGAAGCATTCAGTTTGAGATTTTCTGTTTTTACAGTTTGATTTCCCAATTTGATGCAAGCTGGTTCAAATAGCTTTGTACTATAGTTATTTGCACATCAAGTCTACCTCTTACCACATCTGGGTGAATATTTTTGGGAAAAGTATATATAAGTCATGTAGAATGACTGAAGATTGTAGATACATAAGTTATTCCTGATGATTAATAAATAATTAATCGTTTTTTGTTAAAAAGGTAGAGCTTTTTGTACTCTTTTCTGAAGAAAATCCAATTTATATTAATAGAGTGTTATTGTTCATCAATTTCAAAGACAAATTAGTCTCCGTCAAAAAAAAATTGTAGGTTGAAATGTCGAGAGTCGGAATTTAAAATCTGGGGATTGAATATGTGGCTTGTCTTGGTTTGTATGGTGCTTAAGGAGGCATGAGTCCCCTGAGGACGCTAAGCATATCAACAACACCTCAGAATTTATGGGGCAAGCAAACTATCTCTCCCCATATCCTAAGCGACTCAATCGAGGGCTATGTGTTGTATGGAGGAAATCAATTATGGTTGACAGCAAAGCAATACACTTGTACAATGGCTTCATTGAGTCTTGAATATCATTTAAAGTTTAGCCCCTATACAAAGTAAATTGAGGGAAAGTTGGTGAAATGCTCAGACCGTGTTGTAATGTATGTGTAAACTTGCTTTGACCATGATTTCATTTCACTAGGCTGCTTTTCAAAGGAGCCAAAAACTTTTCAAGGCAAACTAAGAATGTGAGATTATTACATTAAAAGTCTTGCATTCTTTACACTAGGATGACAGTTCACGTCATGATTTATATTTTTGGAAAAATCTATTTGAAAATCAACATTATATCATTTTGAGAGATTGATATCAGTCTAGACTCTGTTATATTCCCCAGACTCCATCCAAGTACATGCAGACCCAAGATAATAACTTTCAATTTACAAAATAACCATTGGTGGCAAGGCTAAGTCAAAACTAATCTCATTATCCTCAATGTTCTATGCGGAGACCACGACTCATTTGCTCATTTGCAAATTGCAGAACTAGTTGCATGTTGATGCCGCCTTGCGAACATGATAATAGAAAGTCCAGCAAACTTATTTCCACGCCTACACACCTTTGAGTTGTATGCAACCAAATTATTTTTTAAAAAAATGCTCCACAAAGCTTGTTCTCAACTCTTTGGCACCCTGTTGTCACATTAAAAACAAAACACGTAGGCATGTCTACTTAATTTATACCAGGAATAACCAAATAATACAATCCTTTGTTAGAGAACGTGCTAGTTTACATTCATTGATTTAGCGTTTGGAATCTTTGGAGGTCTTTTTCATTCTGGACAGGTAGCTGGGCAGTTATTCAAAAACTATAACTATTTAGTACAGAGGCATGATTTTATCAAAGTCCTCTCCTTACTGCACCTTTGGCATTGTTAAATTTGGTGTACAGCATGGAGAAAGTAAAATAAACTTTAAAGGAAAAGCCAGCTCGTCCTCGTCTTCTTCAAATGCAGTATATACAATGCACGGGGTTGTTTAGTCCAACAACTTTTCCCATCGAGATATTTTGGAGACTTTGGCCAGCTTAATTTATTGCTCTGCTTTCATTCTAAAGTCAATGGATGTGGAGAAAGTCTCATTGAGTTGCTTACCTGAGTATAAACAAGGGGCACGCTGATCCAATCGTATTGGGTGAGAGAGCCCATGCTAGATCGAAATTTGTTCAGTTCATCAAGAATAGTTTTTACGGCAAAATCATCTCGAATCCTTCCTTCTTTTCTTGCCCTGGTCACAATGCTGCAAGCCCATACAATTGGCAGCCAATGCTTTGGATGACTATGTTTCCGATTCAATGCATCTATGAATAAAATATCAAAGGATGAGCAGATAATATGAAATCATAGCCAGATAAAATAACTGATAAATGCCGGCCCTTACCAATTATTTGTTTCTCGTTATCCATCAGTAGACCTATTCATGAAAGAAAATTTAATTTTAGTTGAAATATGCATGTAGACATGTGGTTTGTGAATAAAACTAAAATTGAATTTACTACATAGAACAGCAGTTTAATCCCGAATGATAATTAACAGGAGAGAAAGAGAGCATTAAGGGTTAATCGCTAAATCCCACTTCAATAGAAATGGCAAAATATCAAATAAATAGAAACAAATTGCTTTCATTTACAGAGTCTAAATCACTACTGTGGCCGGAAATTGAGCAGAGCATAAATAAAATAATAAAAATTAGAGACTTTATCTCCCGTTTCCGTGAGTGAGTACAGTTTGTACTTATCTCAAGGGTTACCTGCTTCAACAAGATGATCTAAGGTTGGGAAACGTTTCTTGACACGAGGACTGATTAGCGTGAAGCACATTGTGGATGCAAGGCAGCAGTACCGCATTATCGTCCGCCTCATGATTCTGGCTTTTTCATCCTGCAAGTTTTATGTAAATTTTATTTACGTCATATGTACACACGTATGTAGCCCTTAATGTTTTTCAGATTACTATTATCCGGATGAATGAAAGGGAACAGGAGTGGGCTATTTACTCCCGCTTACGTATGTATTTACATATTGCGCATCACAAATAAATCCTTATTTATTTATTTTCCTCCAAGGCTAAAAACATTGTTTAATACTCATCAGGCAACTGACAGTGGCAAAAACAAGGCTGCATTTGACATGATATCAACAACCGTCAGCAACGTGCTTTCACCGTGTGACACGTTCCCCACAGTCAACATAGCAAGGGCCCTATAATGTCCTATAACTTTCTGAATAAAAAGGCTTGCATGGTACTAATGCATAAGCATACAATAAATTAACACCATTAATTCTTTTTCCATTGATTTTCTATATTTGTCAATTTCTCTAAATAAGTAAGTTTGTCCTTGCCTAGTTTGGATATTTTACTTTAATAGTTAATAAAAAAAAGTAGCTAGTAAATTTGGTTAAGATCACGGGGAGAATTAAGCAGGGAAAGGGTTGGGCTTTGGAATTGACTGCAAGAGCTTTCATTACTCCACTTTAGAGAAGGGTAAAATATTTTACTTCACTTTCACCCAGGAAAGAAGTAAATAAAACTAATCTCACTGAGGTCGTAGTGGTGCATTAAACTTTCACCATTTTTCCTCAATTCTCCTGGTTTTATGTATTGGAATGACACGGAAAAGGAGCAACACATACATATAAGCACATACCTGACCGTGAATATTTGCAGAAACAAAGACAGCTGTAGAATCCGGCCAAGGAATGGACTGGTACTGATTCCACCAACGCCCAACGACGATGGACACGTAGAACCCCAATACGAACTGCCAATAATCATAATTATTATTCGACTTTCAAAAATAAAGAAATTTGACTGCGAAAATATCTTAAATTTCACAGAAAAATATATGAAAACTTGTTGAAAAGGCGATTTACTTACCGACACGGGAATTAAGTTTCCATATTTTTCACAGTACCGCGTTATCTTCTCGAACACTCTGCCATTAGATAAATTTAACAAATTCATGACTCGTTTAAGATAAACCACAAACTGTCAAGCCATTTTAACCTCTAAACAAACAAGACTTAAAATAAACCGTTAAAACGGGCATAACGAAGGGGTGAAACCCGTCCAACCCGGACAATGTCCTTTGTTTATGCATCTGTCCGTTAATACCCTTAAACGAAGTCACCGTTTTGAAGGACATAGAAACCTTATAAAGCCGTTTCCCCCCTTAATAAAGGTTCACTTTGTCTGGGACACTCGACCATGTGACTTTGCGGTCAATTCTAAGATTTTTGACTGCCACCGTCGTTTCCACGGGTAAAATATTCATAAAAATGACATCATTTTTGGATTTTTTCATGTTTTTGACCAAATTTTTAACCCATTAACCCTGACCGGTGAAGTTCATTTTAAAAATTTTAAAGAAACAATATCTCTTGAACACGCTGCAAAAAACAGAACGCCAAAAAGTCAAATCGTTCCAGAGATATCGTGCAAAAAGGCAACCTTAGTGACGCATTTTTTTGAATTTTTTCATGTTTTTGATATTTTTGACCCCCTTAACGGTGACCGGCGGGGCCCATCTCCGAACTTGTCCGTACTCTATGTCCCCTTAACACGTTGCAAAAAACAGAATTAAAAAAAGTCAAAGCGTTCGAGAGTTATCGTGCGAACGGACAGACGGACGGACGGACAGACGGACAGACGGACAAAGACATCTTATAAAGGGGTTTAACCCCTTAATAATGTAGCGGCGGAATGGGTTATTTGACAATAATATAAATTTTTTGAATTTTTTGACCGCTGGCATTGTAATTGTCAATTACCTATATTTTTTTTATATTTTTGGGAATAATCATAAATTAGAAAAAAGGGTTGGCGGATTTTCTAGATTTTACGGGATTTTACGCCACTACGGGATTTTTTAAAACTTTGTTGAAGGGAAGCAGCATTTTCCAATGGAATACTGAAGGAATGTTTACTTTCGGATATAAAAAAATCAAGAATTTTCATATTTTTTTTGTAATTTGGCACAAAAACAATATTTTATTAGTTCAAAACACAAGATTAATTTAATAAATAATAATAATACAGTTAAGTAACATTAAAATAAATATGAATAAGCATTATTAATATTTTCAAAGCTTATTCATAGCTTTTTAAATACACGCAATAAATACATAAATTAAAATTTTTATTTAAAAAACACATTAGTAGTTAGTAATCTAAACGTTTTACAGGCCTAATTGTAATATATTAAATATTTTTTCTTAGATGAGGCAAAACCATAACCCTGGTCTTCAAAAAAAATTGTACTATAATATGAAAAATATTTTAACCTTTAGTGCGCGTGGAAAATAGTAAACGAATATAACATTTAGCAGTTACTTTGCTCATTTGCGCTTTTCTAAATGATTTAAAAATTTAATTTATTTGGTTTTATCCTAGTTACAGTAAAAATTTAATCTAACTTCTAACGATTTTTCTTTTCTAAAGCATATTTATCAAGTTACACACATTCGAATCATCAGATTTCCTTTAAAAGTTTCTCACCGAAAAAGAAAATTGCCTACATAATTGCATATAATAATTTATATCGGCAAAAGAGAAGCAACTACTCAAGAAACGGATTGCAAAGGCCAAAGATTATCGACTGGTAATTATATTATTTTTCTTTTAGTTTAGGCAAATGAAACTGATTTTTTTTTATTACAATAGATTGCAACTTAAAAAAATAAGAAGGAAGCTTAGGAATTTATTTCAACGGAAAGCCACTCAAAAACCACGAGTTAATGTAAGGCAAATTTATTTTATGTTTATATTTCAAAACGGCTATACAAAAATTCCACTTCTGCAAAAAATCCACTTATTGACCAAACAAACAATGAGGACTCTTCAGATAGGAAGACGATTTGTTTTCAATACTCAATTGTAGAAACGGGCTATGCCCAAATTTTCAATTTTTATAGAGACATTGAATTTTGATTGAGAGCTTTTAAGTGGAAAATTGAGAATATTTATAAATGT
>JAQIXN010000746.1:0-29408 GCA_034698145.1 Proisotoma minuta
GTTAT
The DNA here is from genome assembly GCA_034698145.1 of Proisotoma minuta. Lineage (NCBI taxonomy): Eukaryota > Metazoa > Arthropoda > Collembola > Entomobryomorpha > Isotomidae > Proisotoma > Proisotoma minuta. The sequence continues at coordinate 6 of JAQIXN010000746.1, forward strand.
CGTGCGAACGGACGGACGGACGGACAGACGGACAGAGGCATCTTATAAAGGGGTTTCACCCCTTAATAAAGGAGCATTTTAATGGCTTTTACGGGGATCTCATTCAGGTGATCTCTCTTTATCTCCAGTTTATGGACCATTCTCTATTCAATTATGCAAAGTCTAGCTGGGGATAAATTCCCCCAGTGTAATGTATCAATTGTAATCGTGATCCCTAAAGTAATCTCTCACAACAAAGAATTATTATATGAGCCACAAAAAATGAGACTGGGTTGGGAACGTTCTTTTGGTAATTTGAGACGTCAACTGGAGCAGATGTGTCAACTATTTCATTCAAATGCCTCAAATTTCATTAATCATTGACTCCGCTAAAGAGTCCCAAAATAACTCCTATTTTCCCCTAATTGAATTTTAAGAGTCAATTTGGTGTTTGACAGTGAGAGTAATGAATAGCGTCATGTCCATAATAATATGACATGATGACGTCGGCAAATTATGAATTAGAATTAGATTCCTCCACTTTTCTCGGATTTGCTGTTGTACTCAAATGAATTCTTATTTAGAATAAATATACTTTCAAGATTTATTGGAAATATCCCGTGGATTTTTTGAGATTTCCTTGAGCTGACTTGCCACGCCCCCTCAAGTCTATGTATGTATATAAATATATATATATATTCCCATTTATCGGTCATTGAGGAATAGACGTTGATAAAGTGAGCATCTTATTCCTTGATTGTGGGCGGATGTGGAATTTATGGCGTCAGTTATCCCTTATTTTCTCATGTCACTCATCCACATTTATAGAAAGCATTGTAAGTAAGCTTAGAGCATAAGTACGAGATGACAAAAAATGAGCCGGCTAAAAACATTTCCTCATCCCCATATAAAAGTAATCCAATAACTTATTTTCCTCAACCAGGGCCCAGCCCAAAGTCAGAAACTGCACCAAAGATGCACATCCACTAACCACTAACAAAATGCAAAGATGCCAACAAATCAATTAGAGACGATAATTAGTCTAGAGCTCAAATAAAATAGGCCCGTCTCACTTTCCCCGCTAATTAAGGCTGTGATTAGTGTGCATTGTTTTTTGGGACGGTGTGAGTGTAAATCCCCGAAAGAGAGTATGTGGCATGTGGTAGTAGTAGGAGTATGTAATGTGTAAGGAAGGATAGGATTTCTCTTCCAGTTTTGGCGTCATCGGAGACTACAATGACGCCCTGATGCCCGGATTGACGTCACGCCCAACACAAGACGCGTCCCGTACCATCCTCTTCCCATGCATTTTATTACCTCCAAAATCCACGTGCTAAAAACTAATGTCCTTTGCCAAATTATGTCATGTGGATTGGGCCAAAGACGTCCGTCCGTCTGATGTCAATGTCTCAACTTCCCCATGACCAGTAAACATGGGATTTGTCTGCATGCAATGTAAAAACTTACCCAAGTTATGATGTGATGCGGCCTTTCTTTGGCGTCTCTTCTTCACTCCTCTCGATTGTTGAAAGCACAAAAAGGTCGACTCCAGAATTGTCCAATTTTGCACAAAGTATTTATTGCTAAGTTCATTTGTTTAACAAACTTTCACTTGCCTCAACTTTTCAAAGCGTTTACTTTTTTATGCAAATTGTTTTCAGGTAATTTGTGTATAACTTTTCTTGTAATTTACTTTAATTTCGTTGTTATTTTGTAGGTATATATATATTATATATGTACATATGTGTGTTTATAATAATTATATTAGCACTTTCACCGTTGTGTTGTCTTCAGGTACAAAATTTGCATGCAGGTAGGTTAGTTACGTTTTTCGTTGTTTGGGCAGGTCATTTGACACTTGTCAGCTTTGTTGTGACTCTTCAGTCTGGTTGCCGGTGTTTTGTGGGTAGGGCCCTTATGGCAGGGCCTTCTTTTCAGCAGCACGTGTGGAATAGTTGTGGAGAGCAGAGAGTTGTTTGAGGTCCATATATAAACGCTGCGGATCCCCGAACCCGGGCATTTCCCCACCTCCCGAAACCCAGAACAATGACGTCTTTGTCGCAATGCCGTCATGGATGGAATTGACGTCATCAACTTCGACCTCCGACTAACCAATGCTACTGTCAAGGAGAAATCTTTTACTTTCCCCACCCAGTCATTTCGTCCTACATTCGGGCCATCCAAAAATAAGTTGCCCCCCAATTATCCCTCCTTTCACTCTTTTCTTCTCCCACAACTTTAAATAGAGATTTCATTTCTTTTTCATGCCTTTGCTATTTTTACAAAACATTTCATTTGATGTCAAATTGTGAAGTTGTAATTGATGAATGAGAGTTGCGGTTGGGCCGAGCACTTTGTCCGTTGGTCCCCACCCACTTCCTTCCACGGAGAAAGCATGAAGGGAAGTAAGAGGCTCAAACAATGACGCCAATGAAGGTCATGACATCATCGATTTCCTTTATTTTACCTGTCTCTTAGTCCAGGCATCTCTTATTGTGCAGAAGCATTCGTCAATAGCGTCATTGGAAATAATGTTGATGTGTCTCTCAAAGTGAGATTCTCCATCAAAAAACAAGGTTTGTTGTGGAGCTGTGGGTTTGGGTGACTCCCACTCCAATTATGCCGCAATGAAATGTTGGGGAAGGAAGGAGACTCCAAGGTGAAAGTTTTGTGGATGATATCCCTCAATTTAAGACGTAATGGATGGGAAGAGTGATTTCACAAAACTTTCCCTCTCTTACTTCATTTATTACGTTAAGTGGATAAAAGCATCCTTAAATTATACTCAACTGACGACATTAAAGATAACCATTATTATTGACAACTTGGCCAATTCCTCTCTGAAGGCTATTGTCCTCTAATATTATGTAATTGCCTCAAAAAGTAATGTTAAGAAATTGGCCATATCTATCGTTTCACAATTCCATGAGACAACAAAACAATAAAAATGGGAGAATTTCACGAGAGAAGGAAGTGTCTCACGTTCTCACATTCCCCCTTCTTCCTCTTCATCCAACTTTCTCCGTCTTTCACAAAACTTTCTCCCTTCTGTTCCATTCTGCAGGAGATGCAGCACATTCAAATGAACAAATCAAAAGAGCCTCTATTTCTATATTATTATTATAAATCAGTCATAATGCTTTAATATCGTTTCTTTCGTTTTGCATCTCGCAAAATTATTACATAATAAAAATATTTCGAAATCGCGTATTTGAGCTTCTTTTCGTCGTTCTAGCTTTTGAACAATTTTTATACCATTTATCAAAGAAAAGTATTTAAATTTAAAAAAAAATATATAAAAATAAGGCACTTTGTAGGTGCAAAATTCAGTCAAGAACTATTTGAAGGGAGTAAAAAAAAAAGCATTTTGAGCTAATAATTTAACGTGAGAGTATTGTGTAAAAATATAAAAGGTTTCTTAATAAATAACTACATTTGACTGTTGTTGTTTCTCCTGCTGGGCAAATGGTCATAGGAGCCCCTGAGGGAGGAAGGCTCAATGTCCCCTTCTCTCCAGTCCCGAGAATTTCTTCGGCTCGGCTGCACATTGTACAACTGAATCTCGTCATCCGTCATAAAACCCTGAAAAAAAGGTTTGAATTATTAATTCATGTTTGACAGTAATTGCTGTCGGTAGTAATTAATTAATTGTACCTGATTTATCATTGCATTATTATTGATGGGCAGTGGTGGAGCATTGGAGAAATCGATGCTCGTTACTTTGGGCTTTGGAGCTTTTCCTCTAGTTCTTGCTGAATTTGGGACCAATGACCCATTTCCTTGAAGTTGAGCACCATTGGGGGCAAGGGCCAGGGGAGGTGGGCCCTTAAGGGTCTCCATATTCGACTTTTTTCTCTCAGCCTTTGAGGTTCTTCTCTCCAAAACATTTGTTCGACGCTCTTTTAAAGCTTCAAATGTCACTTGAAAATGGTCACCACCAAGAATTCTGGCTTGCTTGTCAGGTGCTGGAAACAAAATGTTTTAATTAAATATGCTCCAATATATTTATTTATATTATGTATGCAATGCCATATTTAATATAATCTTACAGTTTAAAATTTCCTTAAACTTTCTCTCAAATGCCACGTCCAATGTTCCCACTTGCTTTCTAGAGTTTTTCTGCTTCTCCAAATTGTGTATTGTTTTTCTCCGAGCAACATCCCCTGGACCATGACGCCCATTGTCGCTGTCTTGGTCCAGATTTTTGAGTTTTTGAAACTTTCTAATAAGTCTCACTCCGTCTTTTTCGACATTCAACTCTGGATTTATTGTATCCACGTCTTTTCCACAAGTGAATATTTCTGTGGATGCCAGAATGTGAGACAGAGTTCCAAAACGATGAAACAACATGGCCACAAACTGAATAATCAAAATGAGGGCGAAAAAGGCGACAAAGACTAAACCAATTGGCTCCAGTTGAAGATATTCTTTGGTGACAAAAACATCTCCCGTTAGTTCGTTGTACGTGATGTTGGTTTTGATGCCAAAGGGCCATTTGAGATGAAGGGCATCTTTGTTGAGCTGCATCAAGAAGACGATTATCACAAAAATAGCGTTGCACATGAAGAAAAAGAAGACGCATCGATCTCTGAGTTCTGCCAACGCTTTGGCAATTCGAGCTTCCTTTTGTTTATCTGAATCAATGGGCTTGAGGTACTTGTCAATTAAATCCTTCCAAAAAGAAAGCTCCGTCCCCGAAAGATAGTCAACTTCCCCTCGCTTCAAATCCTTGTCTTCTATCCAATAAGGGTTTATCAGATCATCCCGTTTTTCTCGTGTATCTGTGTACAAAAATAATTTGTTTATTATTAATTGGGTGTTTAAAAACGGCTTTGATTTGTTTTTAATTTACCAGAGGAAGATGTTTCATCATCATCATCATCCTTGTTCTCGCTCCCTTCTTCGCCGCTCTTCTCTTCCAGATTGGTCATGGCATCACCTCGGTGTCCATGTCTTGGACTTGCAGCTGCATTATGAGCAACGGTTGACACCCGACGCCCAGCGACAGGAATGTCAAGTTGTCTCTCAATACAATCCATTCGTTTCGACACCTTTTCCAACGAGTCTGCGATTCGGAGAAGTTGTTGGCGTTCGTCAATTGGCTTTTCGTGAGTGCAACACATTAATTTGAAGAGTCCGGCAAAAGATATTTCCAAAGAACCTTCAGTGTCGTCAGAATTATTCCCAGGAATTAAACCCAAAAATCCTCCCTTCTTTGCACGTTTCTTGGCATCCTCAGCCGCCTTCTTCTCTGCTTCCAATTCTTGTTTGGATTTCTTTGTAGGGACTTCTCTCGTACCCCAAGATACAACATTGAGATTGATGAGGGAGTAGATGATAAGAAGAAGGTACATGGAGGGAATGGACAATAGATACAAAGTTCCTGGGACGACGCACCAAAACTCTTGGGGATGTAAACATGCTGCTATGAACGTGGAGCCGGTTAATGTTATAAGAAAGACTGCGGATGGGGATCCGATGCCGTCCTCTCCCAACTGCAAAGCCGTTCCCACAATCACAGCCATCATAATTAACGCATAGCCAGTGGACAATATTTGAGCCACGAGAAGCTGCCACTCTGATTTCATGGTGAAGCAAACGACAATGAAGAGGAAGATGGGAATTATGTTGTAGTAAAAGCTTGTCCAGTTGTCAATCCTAAAGGCGGCCACAAAAGCACCCACCAACATGAGAAAAATGGTCCCAGGTCCGAGAATGGTACCAGCCATCAACATGGATTGGTAGATGATGTAGGGAAGAGAAATATCCGGATTCACTTTAATCGTCCTCTTGTAATCCATCAGCAAATCGCAAATATTGGCAATTGTGGACGGTACCCATCGACGACGTTGATTGTAAAACTCACTAAATCCTTCAGGAGCATGGGTCTGTAATGATTATCCGAATATGTTTTCACGTATAATAATATCTGTAATTTTCATTATTTTTGTCAATTATAATTACCCAAGCGTCCGAGGCAGCAGAATATTCGACACGGTATCCTCTTTGAAGGAGTAGTGTGCAAAGCCAACGATCTTCTCCCTGATCGTATTGGACGTAGTGCCTTGGTTCTTCAGATCTCAGCGTGTATTTGGCCATCACATTATCATCCATAAGTGCTTTTCCTCTGAAGAGAGAAAAACATCCAGGAGAACACAGAACGCAACCAATCATGTGTTCCGTCGCCTTTTGAAGCCAATGCCCAATTGCATACCTATAATAATTAAATACAAACATTAGTTTTCAATACTTTAATAAAAAGTTCGAAAAGTTTTTTTTAAACGGTACATACTCAAACATTTGGTACCAAACCATGGGTCCACTGCCTACTGGATGAATACGACCGCAAGCTGCGCCCAAATTTTTGTTTTTCTAGAGAAAAGTTAAGTTTAAAGTAACTTTCTGTTGTAGTGTTTGTGGATTTGCAAGTTACCTTCATCAAATCCACTAAAAGTTCCACAGCATTGGGCTGGAAGTCAATGTCTCCGTCGAGAGTGAGAAGATAAGTGTTCTCTGCAATTGTTTCTTTCCTGGCGACAGGGATGCTGAGTTCCATCAACCGATGTCCCAAGAGATAGTACATGTACATGACTTGACTCCAACGTTTCCTATGTCTAATCTTTGCCTTGTCCTTTAAATGAGCAATCACTTTTGTTTTCCCAGGCAGCACCCACTCCAACTTCCCTCCGTAAGGGGTTGGGATCTTTTTCGGGGGACGGATTCTCACTTGAGTCTCATGGACAAATGTGGCTGCCTCGTCAATACAAGAAATCAACAATTTGACGAAAGAGTTGCAAATCACGGGAGAGTTTAGACTTCCTTCATCTCTCAACTCGAAAGCGTCATCAAAGAAAATGTGAGCTGGCGAATAGACAAGAAAAAAATAAGACCTCGTCGTATACTTACAACTTTGATTATTTTAAATGCATACTTTCAAATTCGTAATATCCAGGATCCACTACATCAAAGTATTTAAGGGCCACACGTCTCGCACACTGATCTTCATCCATCCTAAACAAACTTTTCAACATTTCCATCATTTCTTCCTTGTTTTCATGCCACATTGTTGCACATGCAAAAATTCTGGGGATTGTGTCGCCTTTGAAAACTTTTTCCTTTTCCTTATGAGAAGAGTCAATGGATCTAATTTCCTCATAATCAGTTTCCGCAACCTCTTGTTCCACATCATCTGCTCGAATGTCGTTGTCATCATCTCGTCGCCTATTCATGGCCAAGGATTGATCGATGAGGAGAGAGTTGTACATGTTTGTAACAAAAAGACGCTCCGTGCTCGCTAAACGTTCTGCTTTTGGGATCCAAATGTGAATGGCAATCCAAGCTTGGGATAAGAGCCAAAGAAGCCAAATCCAAGCATGCTCCTTGGTAAAAAAGTTGTAGGCGAAATCATCTTTTGGACAGTTCCAATACAAGTATTGGGGCAGAGTATTTTCAAGAAAACAAGCGTCTTCACTTCTCAGTCCACAAAGAGAAATTAGGATGGAAAGAGTGACGGGGACAGCCAAACTGACGGGGAAAGCAAAACTAAATCCTTGAATGCAGATCTTGCATGCAAATTTCCCTAAAAAAATAAAATTTTTGAAAAGCACTTTTATATTTTAAACAAATAATAATTATAGCACAGTTCAATCTTACCGAAAATGTAACAAAAGTAAGCTGCGAGGATCTGAACAAGAAGCATTTGTCGAATCACACTTTCGTCCGACTTTTCTTTGATAATATCTTGCAAAGGTGAAGCACCTGGAATATCGGGAAGGACTCCAATTTCTGGTGGCCTTATCTAGAAATAAAATTAAAAAATAAACAAAAGCTCCTTTAATTTCACCAATATGTATATTTACATACTTCAGTGACATTTATCTGATGGGACGAAAATCCTTCTGCAAAGCTTGAAAATAAATTAGAAACGTTTGCTCCCGAAATCCATACGGCCAAAATCATGGAGGAAAAGAACATGAGTATTTTAAAGGTCGAGACAAAAATGTAGACAAAATATCGCGTAGTCTTTTTGTGGTACAAGTTCCGACTGACTTTGCCCAACGCCCTGATTGGTCCAAAAGGAGAGTTGACGTCCACGTAATTTTCCCACCATCCGCAAGAGATGAGGAATGCGGAGAGGGGCTGAAGCCAAGGTCGGGGACTGCTCTCCTCCGAGGAAAAAAGAGGCCACAAGAACAGACCACTGACTTGGAAGAGAATGGCGAAGACGTCAATTGTACACTGAAGTAGCCACTTTCCTCTCGTGTCTCTGTCCGAATATCGAGAGAGCATCCCAAAAATTGCAGGGACAAGGCACACACAATTTGTAAGCATAACGGCTTTTAGCACATTCATTGTTGGCAAAACTGCAAAGACAAACAACGCCAACCCAATCACATGGCAAGTCTATGGAAAAACATATAATGCATAAGCATATCATTTCATTTTTTTGGAAATTAATTATCCAAACTTACTTCGAAAATTAAAGGAATTAAGAACTCTCCCAGAGTTGGCTTCCTCCATGACTTGAAGACACAAATACGAAGTGACCTAATGAAGGAGCCAATTTCTGGAACTATAAAGGCAAAAAATATCGCCCACGTCCAAGAAATTCTCTCCACTTCGGAGATTGAAGCTTCAAATTTTTTATCCCTTCCTGCAATTCCAATTGGAAAAAAATCATCCGTTTAATCATTCTTCCTTTTAATGAGCTTGGCTGAATGGCTCACCATATTTTTTATTGCAAAAAGGGATGGTTCTATCGGGTTCTAGTTGTGAGGTCATCAAAAGCAAACTGCCTTTGGCTAAAACGGAGCCTCCCAACACTGCCGCAAATGTGACGAGATAGGCAACAACCTGGAGGAAGCAAGAAATAACTTCATAAATCATCATCATCAACATCTCTTAATGAGTCAATGCACCGATGCCAATTTAATTTGTTTGTGGTGGTAACAAAACTCGAGTTTTGTCAATAGCCATCACTCTTTATGGTCATTCCCTTCCTCTAACGCCCATCATTACATTCATTACCAACTCACTCAAAGAACTTTTACCTTTAGAGATTTGATAATGAACAAGTAGCAGGTTTGGTCTTCGTAGGAATCACTCTCAGTCTCCGGAGGAAGGTTTCGAAACACATCCCAATTCTTGGTGTCCACATTCTTATGACTAAAAGTGAAATATGTGTTAATGAGTAAGGAATTGGGGAGTTGCGAGAGGGAGTACCTTCCGCCATAAATGTCGTTGTGGGCCAAGGGTGTGGTTTCATCGTCACTGTATTCCGGCTCCGACAGTTCCAGCCGCATGGATGGCATTTTGGACATGGCGCTGACGCCCTCCCCTTCGCAGTGGAAGGAAGGAAGGAAGGAAGGGCAGTTGACCTAAACACATTCATAATAAATATCCATTATCATCTCTATTGTCTTAGTCAATTGACTTTGATTGTTGTGCTGCTGCGGAAGTATGGCTTCCATTGTTGCAGAAACAGCTCAGGTTTCCTTTGTTTGTTGGACTATTCATGAATGGCAAGGTTGCATATATACATCTAACTAAATAAAGTGGTTATAATACTTATAATACCATCTCACTCTCATTTTCTTACAAAATTAGAATTTGTGCAAACAATTCGCAACTTATTTACATGTCCTCAGATAAAAGTTTTTTTTTGATTTTACGAAAAGATGAGAGTTGAGGAAGAATTTAAATTACGTAATGTATGAAGGGCCTAAGGAAAGTGTAACAATGGGTGCAACCTTAATCTTGAGATGCGGTCTATCGTTCATTGTTGCTGCCAAAAATTGGCTCTCTGCACTTTGTTGAAAGAGAGTGTAGTTATTATTAGGTAGGGATATTATTAAAAGTGGGCCAAAAAGGGTTCCACTCGTCCGCCTCCCCTCAGGCCCCTGCCCCAATTCCAATAATAAAATTACACCTTCCCTCAAACAAACCAAGCTCACAATTCAATTTAATCCTTCTACCCAGAAAACCAAAATTTGCAAATTGCATTCATCCTAAAATAGCATTAATAAATTAATCTTCATTTCAAACATTTTATTAAAGAGAATTATTTTGAGACGGATGTGGATTTATGTAATGCAAAAAAGCTTCCTCCATCGTTTTAGTTTGGAATATTTTGGTTGAATTAAACAAGAGCACATTTATTAGGTGAGTAGATGGATGAGAAATTCAAGGTGATTTTATTGTGAAGACTTAAAGTAGGCAAGTAAAGGAATGTGAAACGACCACACCTAAAAGTTAGCATCTTAAATTGGACTTTAATTGCCAATTGTTGGACTCTTGTCATTTTCATCTCAAAATCAATCTCAACTAAAACCTTGTTGTGCAATCTCAAATGGATCCTTTGTAATTTTATCTCTCTGGATTTTGCATAATGATAATTGCATGCAATTTGCAAACTGCCTGAAAATTATGCAAAACATGAAATGTCTCGCATACAAAAAATCAAAAGCGGCTTCCGGCTTGAATTTTAAAGACCATCAAGACGAGATGTGTAATTATTGCGACAAAGAAATGAAAAAGAGAGCAAGCAACAACAAAACGAAATGAAAATGAGAAACAAGCTGAACAAAAAAAAAGTCTCAACATTTTCTCAATTTTCTCATAAGCATATTGTGACTAATTATCAAGTTAATGTGAGTGAATGAAATAGAATGTAGAAATATTTCCCACTTACTCTGTCAACGTTTATCCTATTTAATTCTTAATTTCAAAAGAGCAAAACTTTGCCACACAGTTTCCACATTTTCACTTTGGGACTGTCCTTTGAGAAGGGGTCCGGCCGGAGTAGCAAAACATTCTCACTGATTATCACTCTTCAAATCACAAAACTATTAGTAATGATAAATATAATGGTAAATAATAAGAGCAGCTAAAAAATTATATGAGACACACTTTCTAATAATAATGATTAAGAAACTTTAAGCCAGAAACTTGGCTTCCGTCGTCTCCAAAATCCTGCTCCAAAAAAGTGAGAGAGATAATTGTTAGAGGGAGAAGCGTGGTTTGTACTAATTATTCAAAAAGGTAGTCCCTTGGGACGTTATCTCAAGGCAAGGTAATTGTGTATGCAATGTAAATGAGCGACTGTCTCTTGAAAGTGAGTGGGGATTGAGCTGCTGCATGCCAAAGTTGGCTTTCTTAGACACACAGAGAACAGACCCCTTTCGAAAGCCAACAATGGATGGATGGATAGGTATATGTGGTGAGCAATAAGGAGGATGCCATAGGAAGGACTTCTTAATGGATGGATTTATTAGAAGGCAAGAATATTTCCCCTGCGGCAAAGGCAAGCACAGTTTCAAATTCAAACAACTTTCCCTTTATTGCATTTATTCCATACTTTACATACAATCATACCCTTACATACTCTTTACATACATTCTCTGCAACCACCAGTTGCAATTTAGAGTAGACGTACTACTACAAATTATAATAATCCTAATAATAGCATAAAGTAATAGAAATAATAATAATAGTAATAATAATATAGTATTAATGCGTGTTTGGCGTCAACGGGTTTCGTTCCAATAAAGTAAAGTTTGTTTTAAATGCCCGTGACATAGCTCAGAGCTTATAATAATTATGTAAAAGTTCTCCCAGACATATCATCATCATTCACATCTCACTCTCCCATACACAAACATTATAAAATATCACATTTTGTCAATTCACAAATTATACATGAATTCTTTTTTTTTTTTAGGTATGCTCTAAACACACTTCTCATTTGTAGTAGTAGTAGTAGTAGTAGTAGCATATAGAATAGTAGTATTTTAGTATAATGATGACACATGAAGGAAGGAAAAAAATAGGAAGGAAGGAGCTACGTCAACGGAATTAGTCTTCTTACCCAAAATTGTCTAGGCTGCCGAAGACTGATTCTTCAATTTCCTAAGTTCCTTTGTAGCCCAAGTAGCCAGCATCTTGGTCTTGTTGGTTTTAGAACGACGCCCACAAGTCAGAATGTCGTTTATCATTTCATTATCGATCAAAGGCAAAATCTTTGCTCCATAACCCACCAAGAGATCACTGCAATTAACAACAATAATTGTTTTAAAATAACAATAGTAATTTAACATTTGCAGACCAATATAAATGAAGGACTTACCCAACAAGACCCGCAGCTGCGGCAACGTTTCCATCAGACTTTTCTGGATCTCGAGATACTTCGCATAAAAATTGGGCTATGTGGGCTACATGATTTTCTAAAATGACCAAATCCGGCGTCACTGCACCTCCAACTCCGGCACTTGAAGCATCCCCACGCAGTCCTTGGATTATACCAGTATAAGCTTCCAAAACACCTTCCCTCAACTCACAAAGATAATCAATCATTTCATAGTCGTTCTACAAAAAATAAATAATGATTAAAATTATTGACAATAATTAAATTAAAAGAGTGAGTGACTTACCCTGTCTACTTGGGCCTGCGATGCTTGCATCAACGTTTGTAAAACAACATCCAAATATTTCTTAAATTCAGTACCAAGGGCTAAGGCTACATCTCCGAGAACGGACAGTATTTGAGGCTTCACTGTTCGTGGCACAGAAGCATTCTGGAGAAAATAAACATATTATTATAAACAAATATGTTACAAAATTTAATTGCAATAAATACCCCCAGATTTTGGAGCAATAAAGTCATAATATCATCACAATATGGCAAAGCTTTAATGCCAAGGGATCTACATATATCTCCACTAACTCCTACCGCTGCAGAACAAACCTGAAAAAGGAAAATACATTTTTTTAAAAATTGTAATGAAATATTTATCTGGAACAGAAAATTGTTACATACAGCAGATTCGGTTGTATTTTGAAGACCAGCAATTAAAAATGGTTGGAAAGTATCCATATATTGCATGAAACCATCTCCCAAAACTTCGGTTAAAGTTGAAACAGCCATCAATGCATCTTCTTGGACTCCTCCAGATCTTGGACCATTCAACATTTGAAGCAAGGCATTCATCACGGCGTCCGAAATTTTTGGCGCATCTTGTGGTGAAACTATAGTACAGAAAAATAAGATATTGATAAATAAATGCAATAAATACAACTCTTAGTTTTAAAGAATGATACCTTTTCTGAGGACACTCTGAAGAGTTGCGCAAAGAGAACTTTGCAATTCATTGTACTGAGTTCTGTCTCCTCCATTGGCTTGATTTTCCATCACAAGAACTGTTCGAAGTCGTTCCAAAATAACCAAGGTGGTGTGTTGCACAGTGTCATAACAGTCTCTTGGAGAATTTTTGATCATTTCCATTAGTGCTTCGTATGCTGCAGGACGAAGATTAGCTTGTCCTCCATCCGCGCGATCAGTAGTACCCAACAGCTTATCAACAATTGGGCGGAAGAAAGTAGACAACAAATAGGTTTCTGGTTCTTTTGAATCATCGTGTCTATTTTCCAGAGCCGTTTCATAGGCAGCTTCAGCAAGACTGCTTAGTGCCCAGCATGCATTTGCAGCTACACGAGGCTCAGCTTGAAGAGCGGCAACGAGGGCGGTAAGGAGAGGTGTCAAATGAGCCGGAGTTAGGGCAGCGTCAGAAACGACTTCACAAATTCGGCCCAGTGCCCAAGCAGTTGTATCGCGAACTACAACGTTTTCATCACTCATAAGCTCAATAAGGGTAGGAAGTGCTTCTTCTGCTAATGGCTTCATTGAATTGGGATCAGGTCCTGGAAAATTATAAATAGTTTTGAAATGTTAATCAAAATTTATTAGGAATATTAAATGTTCGTACCTTCCATGATGCACCCAAAAGCCATGACGGCTGCGTCCCTAAACCTCCAATTTTCATGCTTAATATTGGCTTGGACAAAGGGAATAACATGTTGGATGATTTCGTCTTCGCAGCAGTTGGCAAATAACATTAAACAAACACCAGCAGCCTTACATGGACTCCAATCATCGTCATCGTCCATTAATTCCTGTTAAAAAACATTTAATTTATTATTCTTACCTATTGTTGTCTATTATTGCATATTGCATACCTGCTTAGTGAGAGCTTCTAGTAGTAATGGGACAAGGAACTGAAGACCTCCCTTGGCATAAAATCGTGAAGTTCTCTGTGGTGGTCTCCCTAATTCAGTGGCTTCACTGAGCTCAATGGCAAGATCAACTTCTTCATCGCAAACGTTGGACCAAAATTCGATTCCTTGGAGAGCAACTTCGTCCACCTCAGATCTCATGGCGTCCGTTGTGATTGCAAAAAGGGCGTGTTTCATATAGAATTCCATATGTTGATAGTACAAGGACATTATTTTAACTAGGCACTGTAAAGCTGCGACTTTTACTTGCGTGTCTTCACATTGTGTTGCTTCACACACAACTTGCATAATGTAATGTCGCTCTTGCTACAAGTTAAAAAAAAAGAATATTAATATGGAATTTAAAATAATTAAAATGTGACATATGTCATAAACTAAAATATGACATAGTATACAAGTTACCTCATTATCAAAATTTGATTTTGTGAATTCTAAAGAATTTAAAAGGGCATTTGTAGCAGCTAGCCGGACTCGATTGGAAGGTTCATGTCTTTTCATTCCATGGACGATAGCAGTTAATATCTGATTACATTGGGCCACCAAAATTTCAGGTTCCTAAAATAATAATTATGTTTAAAATTCTATATTAAAGTACAAGTAGTAAATTAAACTTACAATATCAGCACAAATGTAACCTATTGCTTCAAGGGACGCTTCTTTCAAGAGCTCTCCATTTGGAGCAGTTGCACCAAGGACTGTGACATTGTTGACCAAGACCCCAACGACTTCAGGCCACTGGCCCTGACTTAATTCGACTACGGCGATGTAGGCCACACATTGAGCGGCTGAACTGGGACGCGTTGTCTCTGTACCTAAAGCCCCCAGCACCTGTATAACAATTATGTTTATTAATATAACATTATATAACATTGATTTCCCTCTTTAATGGCAAGGAGCTTACATTCTTTTTAACATACGAACGTATATCATCAGCCAGCATTAGCCATCTCTGTTGGTGTTGTCCTTTCATTGTGCTATCCTTTGAGGTCAGAAGGTTCTTGAGCTGAAGACCTGAGGCCATCCGCGCCACGGGACTGTGACCCACCGTCGCCAACACTTCCGACAGTGTCCGCACATATTCAGGCTACAAGTGAACAAATAAATACGTACATTTTAATTGTTCCTCAAACAATGTTGGGTAGAAAATAAATCTTACAAAATTAGTGACTGCTGCCTGTTCCAAAAATTGCTGTGCACTTGTGAGTTCATTTTGATCTGGAAAATGATAATAATTAGTATTTTCAAAAATTAAGTGAATTAAATATATAAAAAATGCTTCAAATACCTGGCGAAACAGTTTTTTCTAAAATGGGCACCAATTGGCTGGCCATCTTTTGATTTCTTCTCCCCAAATTCTTCGCCTTCCTTGAAAAAGTATTTAAAAATAATTATTTCAATTTGCGGCTAAAGGAAATGCGGGCTATTTTTTCCGTTAATAACATTTCCGCTTATTTTTGTGGCTCACCTTTTGAATTTGTTATTTGGCAAAAGGGCGGCCCTTGCGACGTGAATGGCTGTCCACTTGTTGACGTTGGCCAAGGGCTCCTCCCTTCCACTTGACAATTAACTGGGATGACAATTGTAATTGTGAGGTGAGATAACAATGCCGAGTTTGCTCGCTTTTTTGCTTCTCCGCGCCAACTCTTGGTAAAGCATTGAAAATTTCCGTGTGAAAATTGTGGCCCACAATTTGTGGGGGCAAAGGGAGATGGGGAAAACGTGCGTCAGTCGTCCCAAAAAGCGTCATCGCCCTCATCGTCATAAAATAAAAGAGACTCGGTGATGTTGCATTTTTCTTTCATTATTTCTTTATTGCGAATATTTACTGAGTTCGCAAAGAACAACACAGAACAACAACTAAACTTTACGAATTGGTACAAAAATGTATAAGTTAAACAATAATTTACTACCCCACCGAAAATAGATGTATAATAACTTAGTTAATAATAATAATAGTCGTAATTATAATTACTCAGTAATACTTGTTTTACTCGGCTCGTCAGGTAGTCAACTCACAACTTGATTAATTAACGGTAATTATTAAGTGGTTGTATAAATGCGGAGGAGCAGTGATACATAATATCAATAAATAGTTATTAACCCTTCTCATTAAATATATAAAACGTTTCAAGTCCTATCTAAAATACTATCATTCATCATGATGATATTATTATGCGATAAATATTATGCACAAAATTACATTTGGGGTGAGATACAAGATCCTTTCCATAATATTTGGCAAAAATGCGTTCATTTAAAATACCTACATTTTTGTTAAGTCACAGATAAAGTACTTTCTTCATTGGATAATAATAATAATAGTAATATAAAGTCTTCGTCTACCTACTACAGTCTAACAATTCTCAGAGTCTCCTTCAGGAGCCTCATTTATATCATTATTCCCTTCCATCCCTTCCTTTTCCTCCCCAACGACTTCCTCCACTTTCTCCGCCGAAACTTCACCACCCCTTCCACGACTTTTGCTCGCCGCCGAGCGTCTCGTTTCTCTTCGGCTTGAGCCCCCTCCATCTTCTTTTGACATTGCTAATCGCTCTTTTTTACGCTCCATCAAAAGTTGTCGCTCAGATGAGGATAAGCCACCCCGATCTTCTCTGTCTCGCAAACGTTTCTCTCGTCTAGTTTCCATCTTTTGTTGAGCCATCTCCTTTTCTAACTCTTTGCTTTCTGCAAATACAATAAACAATAATTATTAGCTTATTCTTATTCTTTTTTTTTGTTTAATATTTTTAATACCTTTTAATACTATTCGTTCAGCATTTTCCGGAGTGTTGTCATCGTCCGGTAAGTCATCTTGATGGTTTCCCATCAAACTTTTGAGACTTTCGTCATCCGATTCATCTCCTCCTCCTCCTCCTTGGGATTGATTTGGATGGAGGATGGATGACATGGCGGAAGGAGTTGTTTCTTTTCCTCCTCTACTCTTTTCTGGCTTTTGGTTGCTGAGACCCAAATTCATGTTCATTTGAGCACTCATTGCAGCCAAATCTTTGAGTTCTTTTTTGGATAATCCTGGAAGGTTAAGACCTGCAAGTCCGGCAGCCAACAAAGGATTTGCATTAGCAGCTGAACTACTATTATTTGCGGCATTGTTGGATGATCTATTAGCTGATGATTTTTTGCCCCCTTCACCACCACCCAGCCCATTAAGCATTGAACCCTGTCCCAAATTACCGAATGGTGAGCCAGACATTCCACTTCCCATGGGGAAAGAGCCCAATCCCAAAGGATTATACATCAGACCAGGATTAGGGAACAGGAATGGAAGTGAACTGTTCAATAGATTTTGAGATGCGGCCGCGGCTGCAGCGTTTGCTGCCTTTTTATTCTTCTCATCTTTTTTGGCTTGTTGTTGTTGTGCGCTTGAAGAAGACGAGTTGCGAGATGATGATGTGTTGCCGTGTTCTTTACTACTGGAATTTTTCTCTCCGCTTCCACCCCCACCACTACCAGTACCACTCATGTCAAATCCCATAAAGGGAGATCCTAATCCGAATAAATTGTTTGGAAGCCCAAGGTTCCCCATTCCTAGACTCCCCAGATTCAAATTCCCTAAAGAGCCTAGTCCTCCAAATGGCATGAATAATGGATTTTTGGGATCCAGAGCACCAAAACTGGCTAAAAGATTGGGATTTATGCCAGATAAGCCTGAGGAAAATGGAAGAAATACAATAGTTATTATAAGTTTCGTTCAAGGATCAAAAGAATCTAAATGTTTGTAATTTGTAATGTGTATATGTACCAGGTAAATTGGAGAATGCTCCCAAATTGGAGAAAGCATTGTTGGCAGATGAGGTGGGGATAGCAGAGGGACTTGATGAGGGATTGTTTCCACTGGTGGATGTTGGGGTAGAGGGCTGAGGACTTGTCACCGTTGGAGGTCGACCGGGACCTTTCTTCTTTTCCCCTTGAAGCCGCTTCTGAAGATCTGTTGGTAAGTTTCCCCGTTCCTTCACCAATTCTGCCCATCTAGGATCAACATCGTAACTCGAATTCTCCAAAAGCCATTGCCCAAGATGTTTTAGTTGAGGGGCTTTGGGTCCCGTTATCTATTTTGGTTTAAATAATAGTTATTTTTATTGTCGTTCGCTGTTTACATATTTTTAAAAAAATATATATTTAAATATTTTCAATGAAAAAAATAAATACCTTTTTCCCACTAGCTCGATGGATAACGGGAACATTTTCTTCCCCACTCAATTTATTCCAATCCATCATGAGAGGATCTGCCCTTTGTTGTCGTCGGCGTCTTCTGTCTACAAATTCAGGAGAAGGTGGTCTCTCTGGGGCCACGTTGGCATGTTCCGCAAGCCATTTGTTCACTTTGGCATCTTGAGAAAACAAGTCAAATTTTGGGACCGCAACTTCTGCCAAACGACTCAAGTCACATTTTGGCATTTCACTGCCTTGAGTATGACGTCCTTGCTGTTGATCTTTCTTGCCGCCTGTGTTGGCAGCTGCAGCAGATAAATTGGCAGCAAATCTGCTAAATTCTTTAAAGTCCTTTAGATCCTTCAAGTCCTTTGGGTTAAACATGGATAAAGCACTGAGGAGGGGATTTGATAAAAAGTTTTGTGCAAATGCTTGGGCCTCTTTAGAAGAAGGGGAGGGAATGGCAGGAGATGGAGTTCCGCTTCTTCCCCCAGAAGACATTTGTGGGGAGGAATTTCTAGGAAGTGGAGATGGGAGATGTCGTTTATCTCCAGGCATCATTGGAGGAGAAAATATACTGCTCGAGCCTTTGGAAGCTGACAGACCAAACACAATCTCATCCAATTTCTTTTTCTTTTTGTCCTTCTCCAGAGGCAAAGGTTCTCCACTATCAGGAGCATCCCCCAACTAGATAAATAAACAATATAGTAATTTTATTATATAAAAATCTGAAACAAATAAAAAAAAACTTAATTCGAATATTACCTTTCTCTTTTTCAATTTATCCAGCATATTTTCTAATTTGGACATTTTCTTTGGTGGACCTCCAGATGATGAAGATGAACCGAAATTAATGGGTGAATCTTGACCATATTTATCCATCCTTGAAGGACTCTCTCGTGGTCTCTTGGACATTCTATAAGATAATAAAATTATTATCATTTCTAATTTCTTAAAACATTTATATAGATTTACCCTCCAGAAAGATCCATTGGAGTAGAACTACTGATGGTGAGTCCTCCTCCACTGTGATGTCCAACTCCGTCTCTATTATCTCCTCGATCCCCCCGATCTCTGGAAGATCTCGAGGGGGAAGAGAGAGTGACGGGAGTGACTGTGACACTGCTGAGGGAAGACAAAGCAGACATGGCATCTTTATGGCTTGATTTAATACTGAGATCCAGAGTTGAAGACTGTTGAGAGCCAAATCCTGAAGAGATTCTCCTTCCTGAGCCTGGTGACCGTGAACGGACGTGTGAGCTTCGAAGAAGGGACGTCGCAGAGTGATGTTGATGGGCTGGTGGTGGCTGAAACTTTGAATGCTTTCCAGGGTTTGGAACATTGACGAGAGGAAGACGACTTTGATTTTCCAACTCTTTTTCCAGAGCCTCATGTGACATGTTTAGTCCCTTATTTGAATTTCTATCCCTTCTAAGAGCTCCACTGAGACGGGAGGTGTTGGTCAAGTGACTCAACATGCTCGATTGTTGCATGGTTTGATTTAATAGAGCTTGAAGTTTTGCTCGTTCTGTCTCCACATCGATTGCAATCTTTCTCCTTCGTCCACGTCTTCCAGTGACTGGTGTCATTGTGGTGGAAGACACAATGGAAGAAGGCGTGGCAGAAGAAGAGGATGGAAGGCTCATTATCAAATCCTCTGAAATATTTGTCAATGTTGATTATTAATTTATGTATTTATTAATAATAATATTATTATAATATTTTAACAAGTACACTTACCCGTAGGAGCCAGATCAGAGCACTCGGAGATAGGAGTTGGTGTATCTCGAACTGGGGTCGCGTTTTCGGGTGTCCCTTGTGGCGTGTATTCAAAGGTCTCTGACATTGCGGCGGAAGAGAAAAAGCGAGACACGGGCCATTCGTTGTGCTCTATTGCATGGACGATATGCTCTAATCTGATTTGTACAGCCCTATCTCTTGGCCACCGGATGGGATTCATTTGATTGAGCAAATTCCCCAAAGCTTCCATGTTACTACTGCTGCTTGTATCACTTGGCAAAAAGGGGTCGAATTTTGGCAAAGGTACTGAAGGTTTTTCTTCCTTGTCCTTTTCTTTTTCAGGGACGGGAGCAGTAGGAGGAGGAGGTTGGACAACGGAAGATGGGTTGGGTGCTTCCGGTACGGAAAATTTAGGAGACCCTTTGACCTGAACTTCAACTCTGTTCATCTTTTCTGCTGGAAGTTTAATTGTAATTTTGAGCTCATTTTTAATGGAAACTTCAACTTCATTCATTTCTGTGCTGCTAGAACCTTTGCTCTCGTCCTCTTCTTGCTGGATTTTCTCTTTTTCCAAACGCTTTTCTTCCAAGGAAAGGGGAGGCGGAGGTGAAGACTCTTTTTCCTTTGCACATGTTTCAGTTTTATCTTCAGACTTATCTTCGCCCTTTTCGGCTTCTGATGACTTATTTTCTCCCTGTTCCTCTGCTTTGTTTTCTTTATTAGGAGATTCCTTGCCTTCTTCTTCTGGTTTATTGGCATCAACTTTAGCATCGGAAATGTTTTCTCTAGTTTCTTCCACCTCTTTGTCAGAAATGTCTTTTGGCTCTTGTTTAATTTCAATTTTGCCATCAGCTTCTGAAGATTGCTCTTGTTTCTTTACAAGATCTTCAGATTCTAGAGCTTTCTCCTCAAAATCAGGTTTCTCTACTTTTACTGCAACTGGTTGTTGTTGTTCCTCATCTTTTTCTTCAGACTTTTTAGGCTCTTTGTCCTTTTCTGAAATTATGTCTTTTTCAGTTGGTATTTTCTCATTTTCGCCTCCTTCTTCTGCTGCTGCTGCTATATCAGTTTTCTTTTTTGCAGCTTCCTCTGACGCTTCCCTTTTCCTCTTTTGGCGTGCTATTTCACTTTTCAAGTCTTGGATTTCAATGTCAACCATGTCTGGTCGAATTCTTTTAAGTGGTGGTAAGTCGGATGATTCAGATTTAATCTTTTTCTCAGAGCTATTTCTATAAGCAGCTTTCTCCGCTTGGTCTAAAAGTGGTTCTCCAGCCATGTGACGACGAAGAATTTCACGGAATGATAGTTCTGGATCATTCACATAGAATAAGTCTGTTCTTCCCAAACCATGCCTTGCCGCACCGAATAAGAGATCCCTGTCGTGTTTTCCTGGAATCCACCACTCTGGCATGTCCAAGGACGGGAGACAAAGTTGGAGTCTATCATCCAGCTTATCACTGTGGACTATTTCTTCTCGAATCTTATTGAGGAGATCGATTCTGTCCAATGTCCTCCTGGCCCTGTCTTCGGGCAGAGGATCAACGGGAACTTGAATTAAATCTGTGTGTGCAAAAAATGAAATATCCAATAAGAGTCTATAATTTATATGCATATAAAATATATATCAAAGCATTCCCAAAAAAGCTTGCTTATACTTACCAAATTCTGTGTGGTAAAAAACGCAACCCGCAACCGAAAGAGTAATGAAATATATAAAATATTAGAACCCATCAGATCCCTTGCAATTTAAAATAAAATTTTGTGTGCTTTATTATGCAAAACGTACCTTCTTCGTCGCTCAGTTTTTGACCCGAAATTCGTTTGCACATGGCATAAAATGCTCTAAAGTACTCTGTAAGCGTTTCATCAAACTTTTTATCCAGTCGAGATATTGCTCGGAATTTGAGCCAGTCATAATTTTTCCCATCAATTCTCTGGACACCAAAAGTTGAGACTGTGCGATAGAAATCCGATTCTTCTTTCTTTGACCAACGTTTCTGATGAACCTCCATTTTTTGTCGTTCTCGTTCTCTTACAATTTGGTCAATCTTTTCTTTCCTTTCCATTCTCTGCAACAATAACTAAGGGTAAAATCGTATATTTTGTTATACATTGGTTTGTTTATATTTTATTTTAAAATTACCTTTGCCTTTTGGGCATTCTTTACTTCCTCCTTTTTAAAGTATCGTTGGTATGCAGTGATTAATTTTCTTATTCTTGTATTCAAATCTGTGGTTCCAGGAAACATTGGTTTTTGGGGCTCATTGCTGTTGTTGTTTCCCTTGTCGTCTTCAGTTGTTGAGCTTGGTTCTCCCTCATTTTTATTTTCTTGTTCAATCTTTTCGTCGGGAACTTTCTCTTTTACAACTTCTTTTGCTTCCATGTTACTTTCTTCATCATCGTCATCAGCACCAACATCTTTCTCCATATCTTCTTCGTTCCTACAAAAATAAAAGAAAATATTTTGTAAATATGTTTAATTTGTTTATTTATTAACAATTTACATTTCAGAAGATATTTCTGCAAGGACTGCAGATCCATCCGGAGGTCCACATCGATTTAAGAAACACAATGCTGGATCTTGTCTCATGATATTGTATCGCTCGTAGCCGTGTTTGTAGGTTCCGGCGAGTAAAGATGAATCTGAATCCCTGTCCCACCAATCAACTGGGCCGCCATCAACAAGAAGACTTGGTGGACAAATATCAAGCTCTGAAACAGGCATTTCTCGGTCAATTTTATCAGCTTTGTTCCCAATTATTTCCTGTTTGATGTAGTAAAGCATACGAATACGTAACAGAACTCTGAAAGTATGGTCAAATTAATTTAATGGCTTTAAATAACTATTTTTTTTTTTTAAAAACTATCATACTTGTTGGAATTTTTGGACAAGTGTTTGATAAAAGCTGGGTCCAAATGAAGCTCTGTCTCATAACGATCGTCTCTCATCCAGTCATCACTTGTTTCTGGAGATTTTTCTGCTTTCATGGGCTTATCTTTCTTTTTGTTTTTTCTACCACCACGAGAAACTGGATTTGCTAAACCGGAATGATTTCGAGTGATGCTATTTGCATTTTCTAAAGGACATATCAAGTCTGCTACAAAACTCTTTACTTTTTCATCCCCTCGAAAGTTGTTTACGCAGTGTAAGAGCTGTTGATTAAATAAATTTATTTTTTATCAGAAAAAAAACGAGAGAAATGAGAGTAAACTCTTACGATGAGGCGAGCACAGTCTTCCATTTGTTGTTCATTCCAGCCCATTCGAAATTGACCTTGCTCTAAAATTTTCTTCCACCGTTTCCACCTTATAATAAAAATATTAATAATGTTAATTAGTGGATTTATAAGATTAACAAAATTGATATGGATAAAAGAATATTTTTTTTCAGGGGGCGTGCACTTTGCACTAGAACAGTTTGAACGCATTATGAAATGAATCTCATTCAGTATTAGCATGGGAATCATCATTAAAAAAATATTGAAATGCAATCAAAGACAAAATAAATTACCCGTATGTAAGAAGGCCTCGTTCAATTTTATAGCACTCGCTCTTGGACCACTTTCCATATTCCACCACACCATCATCAATTGTGTATTCATCGTCCAAATTACCACGTCGTCCTCGTTTCCCAGATTTACCACTTCGAGTTCTACGCCCAGCTATATCAAAAATACAAAAAAAATCAAAATATATTAGTGTAAAAAAAACTGCAACCTTCCATAAAAAAAATTAATAACAACAATTGTTCTAGTCGTACCTCTTCCACTTCTTGTTCTGTCCCCAACATTTCCATCTTCTTCAGAATCAGAACTTGTTTCTAAATCTGAAATTTCCATCACACCCTCATCATGGCCATAGCGTCTAATTTGAGTTCTACGACGAGGTTCATCAAGCACCAATTCGTTTTTCCCATCAAGTTCGTCCGTATCAATTTCTGCTTTCTTTGCCCACTTTTTCCAAAAGTCTGGATCATCAATGTTAATATCCTCACGAATTCCAGTGGCAGCAAAACTGGCTTTTGAGAACGTTGATCCCTTTTCTCCACTTTCTAACGTAATGATCTGAGTTCGCCTTTCTAAAATGAAGTCAATATCTTCTTCGCAAAACTTTTCTGCAGCATTATCTTCATCCATAAGAGCACCATAAGCTCCACGCTTTAAAAAATCTTCAACTTCTTTCTTTGTCAGTTGTTTTGATGCTGCTTGGTTTGGATCGATTTTTCCTCCTTGTGTAGTATTCATGGATTGGAGAACGGCTTTGTCAAGACCCAATTTTAAAGATGCTCGATCAAACATTTCTCTTTCATAAGTATTTCGACAAATGAGACGGTAGATTTTGACCTTCTTGCTTTGTCCAATTCGGTGACAACGAGCTTGGGCCTGGAAAATATATTTTAATAAATAGTTTAGTATGTTAAATGACATTAGTTTTCTTTTTAAATGCACTCCGCTCAAGTAGTAACTTATTTCTACTTTTATTTAGATATCTCTTACCTGAAGATCGCTTTGAGGATTCCTAAAAGGTCACATGAAAAGATGAAAAGTAGAAAAAAAGTTAGTATTTATACCATTTGATAATTGGTATGAATAAATTACCAATCCGAATCATAGAGAATCACAGTATCAGCAGCAGTTAAATTAATTCCCAAACCTCCTGCTTTAGTACATAATAGAAATACGAATCGATCTGAATCAGGTTTACTGTATCTATCGATGGCAGCTTGACGAACAGAGCCTCGAATTCTTCCATCCAATCTCTCATAAGTGTATTGTCTGTAGATGAGGTAGTCTTCTAAAATATCCAAACTGCAAAAAAAAAATATCAAAATAAATGAATGAGAACCTCTGTTGGTTTTTAAAGTATTTTTAATACAAGGCTTACCATCTGACCATTTGACTAAAGATTAGCACTCTGTGTCCACCGTCTTTTAATTTGGCCAGTAGCTTGTCAACTAGAACCATTTTCCCGGAAGACGCGACCAAGGCTTTGTAATAAACATCTTGGTCATGTTCTGGCAAATTGTGGGTTAATCTATAGTCCAGTTGAATTTGTTCCTCGGCACCATTTAATAAATAAGGATGAATACAACATTTTCTGAGTTCCATCATTGTATTCATTAAATTTGGAACATTTGCGGCGCTTGTTCCCTTGCTTAAAAATGAAAAGTTCTTTTCCAAAATGGCTCGGTAATACTTTTTTTGCATATTTGTCAATTCCACTTCCACAATGGTTTCTTCTTTGGGCGCAATGGACTTTTCCACATCCTCCTTTAATCTTCTCAACATCATGGGTTTGAGCAGAGCCTGAAGCTTTTGTACTTGGGTCTCAGATTTCAAATCTCCAAATTCCTTGACAAAATTTTCATCAGAGCTGAATTGATTGGGTTCCAAAAAGTTGAGAAGAGAGAATAGTTCTTGAACATTGTTTTGGAGGGGAGTGCCGCTGAGGAGTACCCTGTGTTCCACATTGAGCAGTCGGAGCCCTTCAAGAAGCTTACAATTCTTGTTCTTTAGTCTGTGAGCCTCGTCAATGACGCATACTCTCCAGGGAAAGTCCTTTAGTTCCATAACATCCGTGAGCACAATTTCAAATGTGGTGATGAGAACGTTGAATTTGTAGCAGTCTTTGAGGTTCATTTGAGGATTGTCAGGGTGCCGATAAAAGAGCTCGTACTCCTGGATCATATTTCGACTTGCCACCGAGCCGTGATAGACCACAACGTTGAGATCTGTCCACGTTTCAAACTCTCGCTGCCACTGGCATCTAATTCAATCAAAAGTTAAACATTATTAAGACATAGACATATTAGACATTTCTTTAAAGAGAGTAGTCTCAAAGAGCAAGTACTAATCTCTACTTGCCCCTTATAAAAGTAAATAAAATGAGTGAGTAATACTTACACGGTGGACAAAGGGGCGATGACGAGGAAGGGACCGCGGATGCCGTAGCGATGGACAGACTCTACAAAGGTTAGAGATTGAATTGTTTTTCCCAGTCCCATTTCGTCGGCCAGAATGCAATTTCTTGCATTGAACCAGGAGAAGGAAAGCCAATTAAGTCCTTCCAATTGGTACTCTCGAAGCGTGTTGCCATTTTTGTAATGAGTGGGACTTTCTTCTAATTTGACCCATTCCGCAGCTTTAGGCCGCGGTCTCTTTTTCCACTGATCTTTCTTTGGGCAGGTGTAAAAGCGATGAAAGTGGGCCAATCTCTCAGGGTCGATGTCATCCTCTAGTTCCCATGTGGCTTCGTCATAAGGGAGTGATCGCCATTTGACTAAATAATTTTTTGTGACTTTTCCGGTTGTAGGATCAGTCACTTCACTCATGTCTAGCACACGGTCTACTTCCACATAATCGGGATTAAAGGGCTCTTCTTCAATAAAGTCAAAAATGCTGCCATTGTTTGATAATTTTTGTTTATAGCGTTTAATTTTCCCGTTAACACGTTTGTCTCCTTTCATTAATTCTTCCTCAGTTCGCCATTCACAGTGAAGGTAAGAAAAGCTTTTAAATTTGACATAAAACTCTTCAACTTCCATTGTTCTTGGCTCTTTCTTTTTCTTTTTGGATTTGGACTCTTTATTTTCGCTTTCTTCATTCGTTGTCGCCGTTTTCTCCTCTTCAGCAGTAGTGCTAGTACTTTCATCAGTAGACTTTTCTTTTATTTCTTGTTTGCAGTCTTTAATTTCGTTTTCATCAGGTTCTTCCTTTTTATCATTTGAAGGAGTCAAATTTTCTTCTTCCTCCTTTTCTTTTTTAATTTCAACAGGTTTTTCATCTGATAAAGGTTTACAATTTTCAGCAGCAGTAGTAGTAGTATCAGTAGTATCAGTAGTAGTAATAGGTTCTATTGGAATATTTGTTTCAGTCTTGTTCTGTTCCTCCTTATTATCTAATGTTGTTTCATCAGTAGTTGCTGTTGAAGTTTCTTGGGGGTTTTCTTCATCACTATTGACTTTTACTTTTTTATCAGATTCGTTTTCATCTTCATCGTCAGACGAGTCAATAACTTCACGCGTACCCATTCGCATGGATAAAATATGCTGAACTATCATTGTATCTTCTTCAGAAGTATTCTGTAAAAAGGAGAGAAAAAAAAATTATGTTAAGAATTTTAAATTATGATAATTTTCCATACCACATAGAAAAAGTTGTGCTTATTTAGATTTGGAGATTCTTCTTGAGTGGCAGTCTTTGATTTTTCCTTTTTAGTGGGTGTGCCACTAATAGGAGGAATTGGAGTGGCAGGTGGGAGGGCAGCAGACGAGTTGTTGTTGTTTAGGGCAGCAAATTCCGTTTCCGGACCATTTTGTAAGGTAACGGTTGATGGATCTACTGATATATTTTCTCCTGAAATTCCAGAAGCAGCAGCAGCAACAGCATCGGCAGTGGAAGCTTCCAAAGCTTTTTGCATGTGGGCCTTATTTGTTGGAAGCATCAAGTCATCATCTGAAAGTGCCAAATCAATGTCGTCTATGTACTTTTTCCGCTGAGTATTTCTCCCTGATCGCCGTTTCTATAAATTATTATATTTGATTTGTTCAGATTTGATTTATTATTATTATTATTTGTAATATTTTTATTGCCAGAATAATACTGCCTAGTTAACTTACATTGGAGTCTTCCTCAGGGGGAGGTGAAGGAGGTGGTGTACGTTCAATGTCGGATGCTTCGGAATCGCTTCTTCTCCTTTTCTTCTTATTCTTAAATGCAAGCAACGTTTTTGATGGTCTCTTTTTCCCTGTAGAATGTGATTTTAGTTTGGGTTTTTTAGGCTTTTTGGCCTTTTCTGGTGTTGCAAGCAGATCAGAACTATTTGGGTCGATGGCCAACTCAGCAGAAGTATCGGGGTCTCCTACTGGGACAGCCAAGGGCCCTTCTTGCTGGACTGTGCTGGTATCACTACTTTCTCCTCCGCAAATATTATTATTGTTGGAGGGACCTCCTTCAGCTGCTGTGATACCAGCAGCACCAATCCCGTTTTTTGAATCCGATTCCGAACTTTCCTCAGTCTTTGGTAATAATAATTGTCCTCCTCCTCCTGGGGGGAGTTCTCCGCCTCCCATCATCATCATAGGTCCTTCCATTCCCATATTTCCCATCATGGGCTCCATAGGAAAGCTTCCGCTAGAATCTTCCAAAAAATCATCCCCCATCATCATATCACCGCCCTTCTTCTTCCGCGTTCGTTTTGTAGGAGTTGAAGGCTTTTCTTTGGGAGTTTTAGGTTTTTTGGGTTTGGGAGAAGATTTGGCTTCTTTTGGTTTTCTTCCTTTTCCCTTTCCCTTCTTTTCTGGGAGATCAGGAGGAAGATCTTGGAAATCATAAACTTCATGTGGGAGTTGTGGAGGAGGAAGCATAAACTCATCTTCCCCCATCATCATCCCTCCATTTCGCCCCTTTCCCTTTTTCCCTTTTGGAGTTTTTGGTTCTTTTGGCTTTCGCTCTTTCTTTCCTTTCCCCTTCCCCTTTGGAATGTCCATGTCCATTGGCCCGCCTGGAGGAAGTTGACCATACGGGGGCATAGGCATTGGTGGTGGGTATTGAGATTGGGCTTCCAAACTCCGCAGCCTCTCTTGAACTTCGTTGATTTGTACTTGTAACTGTGGGTTTGGAGGAAGAGAATAGAGATGTTGAAGTTGTTGGTTTAGTTGATGCATTTCAAAGCCAAATCCATGTGGGTGTGGTGGAGGTGGACCCATACCATATTGATGACCTGGTATTGGAGGTCTCATTGGTCCTGGTCCTGGAGGCCCAATTTGCTGACCATAGTACATTCCCCCTGGACCTGGAAGAGTCGGCAGTGGACCGCTACTATTATTCATATAATTTGGAATATAACCCTTTGGTTGTCCTACAGAAGGGTCAGTGGGTGGAAATCTCGAAGGGTATTGAGGATGTTGAACTGGAGGCATCATGGTTGGTGGTGGTGGTGGTTTTTGTTGTTGTTGGGGACTTGGAGTAGGAGGGTAGTTCTGAGGTCCTGCCCCATAGTTCCCAATCATCCCCTGACCTTGACCCCCGTGCATTTGTTGTTGAGGCTGTTGTTGTTGTTGTGACTCGGGGGTCACCCCATTCATTTCGTTCGAATACCCAATAAAATCAAGTTGTGGCTGTGGCGTTGGTTGTTGTTGTGGAACAACAGGAGATGAGGAAGAGTTGAGCATTTTATTATTATTAGAACTCTGTTCGGAAGAAGTGGGAGTGGTATTGCTAGCAGTACTATTAGGAGTGGGAGTGGTATTGTATTGAGAATTTTCCACTCCAGAAAGAGGCTTCTTCACATTACTTTCCCCAAGAGATTCAGTATTTGGGAATCGTTGTTGCTCTTCAGAGATCTCATTTGAAATGGAAGCATCATTTGACGAATGCTGTTGCTTGTTTCCTTCTCCGTTCATTTCCGACCCTTGACCTTGTCCTGTGGATGATGAAACGGACAATG
>JAQIXN010000747.1:0-29396 GCA_034698145.1 Proisotoma minuta
ATTTAGCTCATAATAAAATTAGGCAATAAAATTATTTAGCTATTTAATCCCACTAAGATTTAAAAAATACACGAATATATATATAAAATGTGTTAAATTATTTGATCAGATATTATTTTTAAATTGATTTAAAATGAAAAATTTTAAAGCAGATTTTTATCCATCCTAACATTGTGCCACTAGTCAAAAATAAACAAACAAGCTCAAATGATACTTATAAAAAAAGAAAACAAACTAAATTTTAAATACTAAAAAATATCAGAAGATTTACTTCTTCAAAAGGAAACATCGTCAACTTTTTTTATACAAGTATATCCAGTATTATCTGTAATAGGTAATATTTTGATTTTGAACCTTTCAAATTTAATCTTCTACCATTTCAAAACTGTTTAAATTATTTTTTATCTATGTGAGGATTTAGCAAAATTTATTCTCAATGAAATGTTTTCTGATATTGAAGTTGGCACCCTAAAGTCCGTAAAATGTTTAACGACGAATGATATAAAATCATAAAAAATGTCTGTTGAATTTTTAGAATTTTTAAGGAAAAAATAAAATAAAAAATAAAACAAATATGAAAAAATGGTTATTTAAGTAGCTTTTTCTAGACTATGTCAATCTGTGTTCCGAAAATTCCTGAATTTAAAAAAATGTCATTATATTTTGTTCGGCACATTCAGTGAATGTACTCTGTGTGGTGTTTTTGGTCAGAGACCATGTGGGGTGGTGGGGATGAGGGAGCCAGAATTTATTTTCTCAGGATCACATCCCTCCGTGGTATCACTTTTGTGAAGCCATTTCTGAACAGATTTGTCTGAAATTTTTAACGCAGCTTCTTAAAGATATTTCAAAGAGTGAAATTTTTTGTTTTTTTGAAAATCGGCCAAATGACCATTTTACAGTGAAATAAATTCTTCATGTGAAAAAGGCTGAAAATCTTTTAATATCTTTGCAATTTCATATGAATGCCAGTGGTCATGCGGTCATCAGATCTCTGTAATGCATATAAATTTGAACTCCAATTTAACGTAGCTTTCCAACAATACCTTATTTGTGGGGCAAATTTAGACTTTTTTTTTACCAAAAAATGGTCTAAGTTTTGAGACCTCTTTCACGGTCATATGGCCGATTTTTAAAAAAACAAAAAATTTCACTCTTCGAAATATCTTTAAGAAGCTGTGTTAAAAATTTCAGACAAATCGGTTGAGAAATGGCTTCACAAAAGTGATACCACGGAGCGTGGTGATCTTGGGAAACTGAATTATGGCTCTTTCATCTCCACCACCCCATTTGGTCTGTGACCAAAATCCCTCCACAGAGTACATTGACTGAATGTGCCGAACAAGATAAAATGACAATTTTGAAAATTAAGGAATTTTCGGTGGATGCATTGACATAATCTATAAAAAGCTACTCATGTCCAGTTTTGTTGGGAAGCAAATTAATGGGCTGGGTATTTAAGTCTTTATAAACAATTAATGAAATGTGTCTAAATATTTTGCACTAGGTCAAGAATTCTGAAGACATTATGACCCAATGAATCAATTCGTTAGCTAATATTATCGGGAATTTTATGAATTTATATCAATCAATGAATATAACGACTCACGTGCTATAATATTAAATAGTTTTTACTAAAACTCTATAATAATTATCGCATAACTCATTATCGTGCTAAATGACTGGAAATGTATTAAACTATATTCATTATTAAAATCACAGGCGGCTTTGGTTTAAATTCTTGAAGATTAAAAGTATTTACTAAAATTTTTAAGAGATTTTCTAATAATTCCATGCAAAAACTGAATGGCAGATGAGAAGATAGCCACTGGCAACAATCAGAGAAACTACCATCATTGGGAATCCGATTCTATATAAAAAAAAAACAAGTTATTTTAGTTCTTTTCCAAACAAGTTAAAATAAAATTGCAAAATACCTAAAATACTCCATAAAACTAAATCGATATCCATGTTGATCTGCAACTCCGGCACAAACAACGTTTGCGGAGGCTCCAATCAACGTCCCATTCCCTCCCAAACAAGTCCCAAATGCAAGGGCCCAAATTAGTGGTTGCAACGGCAGGCTCAAATTGCTCGCCACTCTCGTCACAATCTTGACCATCATTGTTGTAAATGGGATATTGTCAATGAAGGCGGATGCGATGCCCGAGACCCAAAGAATTAATAGAACAGCCACCGTAAGACGGGAGGAAGCGTTGACATTTAGAATTATGGCTTCAGTTTGACTTCCAATCCATTCTAAAAGGCCGAGACGAGAGACACCCTGAAAATAAAATTTATATTGTTTTGGGGGCAGTTGTAACTTGATGTTGTACCTCCATGACGATGAATAGTGCGGAGAAAAAGATGAGAGTTGACCATTCCACTCTTGATAGAATCCCTTCGAGATCTTTTGGATCGGCTAAGACGAGGAGGAGGACGGCTCCAAGCAGTGCAGTCCAACCCATGGAAAGATTCAGTTGGGGAATGGAATGGAGGAAAAATAAAATTATTACGGTTGATAACACGAAGCCGCATTTGATTAAAAGAGGCCAGTCTCGAATTTTGCACTGGAAAGAGAGAAAAATTTTGAGTTGTACTTTCAATTTTCATTTGTTACTCACCGTTTCCCTCAGCTCTTGTAAATTTGCTTTGTAGCTCTCTTCAGATTGTCTGTAGTTTAAAAATAATTAAAATTTATTAATAATAGTTAATAATATGAACATTACCCTCCCATTTTAACTTTGCTTTTGAGTTTGTTCTTCAATTGGACAACTTTTGAAAGAAGAAGGGCTTTTACATGATTCTCATCTTTTGAGTATGAAGACAATGAATCCGCAGCTCGACTCCAAACCTCAATTTCTCTTCGCAGTTCTAAAATTGGCAAAAATAAGGATAAAATGAACAACATATTTTCCCAACTAATTAATAATTACCTGCGACAACATAAGGCTCTGAAAACTGCAGGGACTTCATACTCCTAAATGTAATTCTCAACTGAAGATAAGCCACGCAAATGACAGGCAAAATTCCGAGCATCATATGAGTAGAGAACGACGCAAAGTCAATCCCTTCCTTTATAACATCTGGATTATTGGAGATGATGACATTCGGCGGATCTCCAACCGGAGTACAAGCTCCGCCAATGTTGGAAAATATCACAATAGAAATTAATACGGGTACTGGATTCAACTCCATCGCCTCGCAAATCCTAATTGTCACCGGGGTCATGAGCAATATGGTGGTGACATTGTCCAAAAATGCGGAGACTACAGCGGTGAATATACAAAGGGCAGTTATCATTGGCCACACTTGTCCGTTTGTCATCTATTTGAAAAACGTTAAATGTTAGATTTTCTTGTGGGAATTTTGGAAATTTTACCTTGTACATGAAATAAGCGCAAAAATCAAAGAATCCCGTTTCGCAAAGAATAGAGACAAGGACCATCATTGAAAAGAGGAGAATCAGTGTCTCCATGTCCAACCAAGAAACCATCTCTTCTGTCGTCGGACGCTGGAAATGGCATTAAAATTTAAAATTTGGATCCAATTTGATCCGAGACTTTTGTAAATGGTATTGATACCTCGTCAAACATGGAAAGAATTCCAATGGCTGCAGTAGCCGCAAGAATAGCTGACAGCGTTCGATTCACTAACTAGTTTGGTACAATTATAATATAAAGTTAAATCTGGCGAAATAGAAAATTTATGAGAAATGGACAACCTCAAAAATGATGAGAATATAAAGACCGACGATGATGGCTCCTCCAAAAACTGCCCCATTTTCAACAACTTGAGAGACCATTTTAATGGAAAATGAGAGTGGAAAATTTCCATCAAGATTCGTTCGAAATACCAACTGATAACTTCCATTTCTTTCATCAAAAATTAATTTCCGTTAAACTTTCATCATCATTTTTTAAAAATTAATACTAACCCCCAATCAAGATTTTCCAGACCAAATGCATGAGACTCCATAGACTCTGGAACAATTCCAATGCTGCGTTCACTGAAAATGGGCAATTCCCATCGTTCCGTGATTATTTCGGAGCTACTACTATTATCATCGCTTTCGTCGTCGTCTAATCTCCTTTCCACATTTATTATTAGACGGTTTGACGTAAAATTTGAATAAGACTTTGGGACAAATGCCCCTTTGACCATAAGCGTCAGGATAGGATACCATGGCGTTAGGGGTCGGAGGAGTTTTAATGGAAATTCTGAAAATACCATAAAAATTATTTTTAGAATGCATTATTATTGCATTGGCTTACCATAAGGTTTCCCTACACTAGTACTAATTTGTGTGAAGTGAATTATGTTTTCGTTTGTGGCAGTTATCACTCCCTTTAACAAAAAAAATGTTTGCATACATTCCACAACATTTACATACATGAATATTCAATATTTAGCATGACTTACAGCAATTGTGACAAATGTAATCATAAGAATGGCTATTTTAACATATCTCCAAAAAGTAAAGGGCCGAGAATTTTCGTACATCCCGAGTTCAAAAGAGTTTGTACTTGCGCCGCC
Organism: Proisotoma minuta; assembly: GCA_034698145.1. Lineage (NCBI taxonomy): Eukaryota > Metazoa > Arthropoda > Collembola > Entomobryomorpha > Isotomidae > Proisotoma > Proisotoma minuta. The sequence goes on from JAQIXN010000747.1 coordinate 4,537, forward strand.
GGTCGTGGGGACTGGCGACGGTGGCGCACTGTTAAATCCACTTGATAAAGCCCCACCCCCTCCAAGTCCGTTCCTATGAGAGAAAAATACAAATATAATAATATCTGTTAAGAACATGTTTTGCAGACTCACTTTCCATTTCCATAGCTTGTATCAACAGTTAAGAAATTATAATCTTGTCCCACATTAATAATTGGGATACTGAGCTGTCCTTGTCCCGGAGGCGAACTATTTTGAGGACTCAGATCTTGATAGAAACCAACTTTAACTTCCTTTCGACTTCCTCTTCTTATTCGCCCAGCTGGCGCTGGCGCCGACGCCGACGAATTGGCGATGGCGCCATAAGATCTTTGCAGACTTTCATGCGGATCCACATTTCCCAACAGATTTCTAGTATCCTCGTCGAAATCCCAGAGAGGACTTTGGTCGTTGGCGTTGCTGCGACCTAATAATAGCTCGTTGGCCTTTTTCTACAAAGATTTAATTACTAAAAACACGCTTCCGTCAATTAGTGTCACATACCCTGACATTTATCCCAACGTCCTCAATCGTTTTAAGAAGGTTTGACCATTTGGAAGGTTTTTCCTCTGGAGTCATTTCCATTTCCATTTTTCTGTGGCATGGGTTGATAAGTCACGGGACGAAAATTGATAACTATCCATTCAAATTTTATTTAAAGTGGCAAACTATTAATTGTGATTACCTTATCTTTATCTTATCAATTTGAAAGAGACGTTGAACTTTAAAGTTTTAATTGGCTGTCCTTCCTTTAAAATAATGTTTAATTAATAGTATTTTTTGAAAATTTGCTGTTTTAAAGGTGTTACGTGCGAACATTAATTGCTTTGTTAAATTTATTTATTTTCCACGGAGATAAGTTTATCTGTTGTTGGTCCACCTTATCTTTTGTTTTTCAGGAAGAGAATTCAATTTGTGTTGCAATGGATCAAAAGTTTTGGCACTTTTGTGAGACAAAGCAAAGGACGAATGACGCAAATTAACTTAAAATAGCTTAGAAATTAAAATATTTGCCTGATTATTTTGTTAATTTGGGTTATGCAAAGATGAAAATTAAATCAAAAATAAAGTTGCATGCGCATTTTATGAGTAAAACAATGAGGATAATTTAAACAATTATTATCTATTTTAAATGCAGTGTTCACATTTAAATTACTTAATTAAGATTGTCATAAATTGTTCTGATTGTCCTTTTTAAGGGTAAAATACAATATACACTCATATACTCATAAAAATTGTATCTCAGACTCCTAATTTTTTCGACAAATTCGACAAATTCTTCCTTAATTAACACCCTAACCTAAGCTACCCTTTGACCTCTGACCTTGGGGGGTATAAATTGCTTAAAACCCCCCAAAATTTCATGATTTGATGCATGCAAGTTTTGCATGCATCCTTTTGAGGATGATGAGTCACTCCATTGCATTGAGGGAGTCTGCTTTTGACTCATTTCAGCTGGCAAATGATAAATCCTCCCTAAAACAATTAAAATTAAATAATGCCAAATTAAAATTAGGACGAAATGGAAGACTACAAATTTCTATTTAAGGTTGTCCTTGTGGGCAACGCAGGCGTGGGCAAGACATGTCTCGTCCGACGATTTACACAGGTACTATAGTGTCCATTTTTAATTTGGTCATGTCATATAAATTTTAAATTTTCAGGGTCTCTTCCCTCCAGGTCAGGGTGCAACTATTGGGGTAGATTTCATGATAAAAACAGTGGATATTAATGGGGAAAAAGTTAAAGTATGTCTATACATTGCATTGTCTCTTCAAACAATTAACTAATTGTTCTTGTTCAATTGCATTGCAGCTACAAATATGGGACACAGGTGACCTTTGACCCCTGACCCCCTAAAAATTTTGAACATTGTTAATTTTATTTATTTTTAGCTGGACAAGAACGATTTAGATCCATAACTCAAAGTTATTATAGATCAGCACACGCGTTAATTTTGGTTTACGACGTCAGTTCCCAACCCACATTCGATTGTCTTCCAGATTGGCTGAGGGAAATTGAGGAATATGCAAATACTAAGGTGCTAAGGGTCCTCGTTGGTAAGCCAGCTTAATGGTTCATATTATGTATTAAAAATGCAAATTAAAAGTGTTTCCATTTTTTTACAGGTAATAAAACGGATCGAGAGGATCGAGAAATACCAACTTATGTCGGCGAAGACTTTGCCCAAAGAAATAACATGTATTTTATGGAAACATCTGCAAAGGAAGCGGACAATGTGGAAAAGCTATTTATGGAGATTGCCCATGCTCTTATAGAGGTACTACTTTTAACCTAACAATGTTTATAATAGTTGATTGATTATTGCTATTTTAGCAAGCAAAGGTTCGAGAGCCAGTTCCAGAGTATAAAGGAAGTTCAGGGCCGCCTTTAAATCTGTCTAATCGGGGAGCCAACGTGTCCTCTGACAGTTGTTGTAGTCGACTGTTATGATCATCGTCACTGCCACGTCACGTCTTCCCCTATCCAATAATTCCAAAATGCAAAATACGAACGCTAATTAGTACAAACTGCAAATGGCCTGATATAGATAGAATTTGCACTTTTGATAAGCTTTTTCGAAAAATTTCAAAGAATCCATCCAAATTTGGCTAAGGATCAATAATTAAAAGTATTATGGGGACAATCGGAACTCAAGTATTTAACTGCAGTTACCATTTTTAATTTAAAATTTAATAGATCTCGGTGCTTTCTTTGAATTTAATTAATTTAGTGTTAAATGTTAAATTACATATCACGGAATTTGAGTTGTGAATATATTTGTGAATTGTGATAAATTTAACTATGCATAATATTATATTTAATATTTAATTGCCTTTAATTTGGTTATAGTTGGTGAAGGTTTAATTTAATTATTGTTTATGATGAAAATTGCAATAAATTATGAATTAGTAATAAAACAATGGAATTCATTAATTTGAGACGAGCGGAAGAGCTCAAATCCCTGAAAAGTGAAAGGACTTGACATTTGACGACGTCCCCCTGTGGCTCAGTTCGTCATCGTCATGAGTTTGGTATGGAAGTCGTCAAAAAAGACGATAAAATTCCAAGTAGAGTTCCATTTAGAAGAGTTGACATCAGTTCCATTTCTTGCGGGAGTCATCTTTGCCAAACTCAGACTTCTTGCGGGTGGAAACTTTAGAAAAATTTCAGACAGGTATAATTTGGTCAATTATCAATGTCCCCATTATCCTCATTGTTGTCACCCACCCTTTTGTTTTAGGGAGGAGATTGTTGAGCACAGGGTCGTTTTTAATAGCAACTTCCAATTTGAATGCAAGCTGACGGCCACACTTTCAACAGGGACGTTGGACCCTTGTACAGTTAGAGTTTCTGTCAGAAGGGTACATTTTTCGACAAAAATGACCATTTTCTTAACCCTAAACGTTTTTTTGGGCAAATTTAGGAGTCGCAAGGAGGGAAGAGTTACCAAAAATTGGGATTTGCAGACATAAATCTTGCGGAATTTGCCGGAGGGACGCCACAAAGCCGCTCCTTTCTTTTAGAAGAATACAACTCGTCTACAAGAGCCAACAATGCACTGCTAAGGGTCATCATCTGCATGAGGGTCAAAGATGGAGACTTTTGCTTCAAAGTTCCTCAGCCATCCCTTCCATCCACTGGATATTTTAGCGAAACATTTGATCGAGATGGACATGGTCAAGATGGTCATCATCATGGACACGGTCAGTACCCAGAACTGATGAGTATGATGCAGCCAGCAACGGAAAAAGAGAATGCAACAGGGGAACACAGCCGTCAAAGTTCCAGCTCTGATTCTGGCGTTGTTACAAGGTTTACATTTACAAATTATGCTCTAATTAGCTAATTAAAATTACCTAATTATTACTTAATAGTAGGGAAATGGCATCTTCAGAATATGGAAGTTTAGAACGCAATTCCGGTCGTAATTCTGCCCTTAGTTCCGGCCCTACTATTTTAGACAGAGAAAAAGTTGGCTCTTCTCGCGTAGACTCTACAAGAGTAGACCCAGAAAACTTAATTGATCAGCTTCTAAGAGAATCTAATTTGGAATCTGCTCCTCATGAAGGCAAGACTATTAAATCCTAATTTTTTAGTCTAAATGCCTAAAAATGCTAAAAACTCTATCAAAAATTACAGGGGGAGGAGGTCTAACTCTTTACATCGGTAAAGACGGTTCTGCAGCAGTAGTTGGAGACTGAGCATGAGATTTTACCTTGTTAAATCCAATTAAGGACCAAGCTGTGATTCACAAATGAAAACTTGAACTAGTGAAATGCAACCTAAAATCAATCCACGCAAACTTTTAAAACGAACGAGATTTATGAGAGAATTAAGTGTTAACTTGAGATATTTGATATTGTGAACTGTGCTAACTTGTCAACGTATTATTATAATAAATAATTTATTATATCTGAAACATTATAAAACTTTTTCATAAAGCGTCACGACACGACCGTCGTCCATGAAATCGTCGTCCCATGAGTGTCCAGGTAACCGCTTTTGTTCCATTGTCGGACTTAGCGTTGAATGCGTTTCGGAACAAGGGAAGATGGAGAGAGAGAAAAGTCCAGAGAAAGGGAAAAATTCATTTTGCCAACTTGAACTTTCATTGCAATTTGGAAGCATTCAAATATCGCAAATTTTATTCAAAATTTGAAAATTCAAAAAATAAGATGGTTACTAAAAGCCAAGTAGTTATCTGCAAATTGTCAATTTTAGCATCATTTTTGGATGATACAAATTCTAGTCAAATGCCGTGGCGTTGTTTTGTTTTCATTTGAGTTGAATTTGACCGAGAAATAATTTTCATGGAATGTTCTCGAGAACCTTAAATTAGCCGCATTGCATAACTTTGGAAATTTCGTAGGAATCATTCATCATTGAGCTTATCAATGTGACACGTCACTCAACATTTGTGTCAATTTGTGATGAAATGGTTGTTTCACATCTCCACCTGCAAATTAATGACATGGTATTTAAAATTGACCTTCCTTTGACCTCTCACTGATCTATCATTAATTCTTAGCCTTTTGGGACAATACAGATTAATTTTGGAGCATTGAACATTGTTCTAAGATCTTCCAACCATCATCACCATTTAATGCAAAAAGTCTCATTTCATCTTTATATGGAGCCCATTGGTCCCTTTGACCAATTTTTAAGACCATCGACCTTTCCTTGACCTTAGGAATGGTCAGAGGTTATTGGATTTCATAATTGTCTGCTTAATAGCTGGTTAATTTGCAATTTAAGTCCATGTTTATGCATTTGCTAAGTAGAAAGATGGGTTGCAACTTGTGCCTCAAATTTAGAGAGAATTCCACCAAATTGCAAGGGGAGGCTAATGGCCAAAAAGACTCCTAGAGCAAAAACAGCCATAGTCAATGCAGCACAGGGTTCCCTACCATCCAAATCTCAAAATTTAATCCCTCACGATTTTTTTTCAGAAAAAAATATCAAAGAATGGTTCTACGAGTAGGCTAAATCAATTTTAAAAGTTCTACAACTCGCTGCGACGCTATAAAAAGGCTTGGCTTTCAATAAAATGCGGAAAACGAATTAATTTTGAAGCCGCAATCAAAATTTGTGACCCCCCTTTTTTGGCATTGGGTTTGTCTTTTCTTTAACTACCTTCTCCCACTCAATTTAATTTCTGAAAAAATGGTGAGGGATTAAATTTCAAAAGCTTAGCGTACTCAACCCTGTGCATGGCAAAAAGAAGGATGGAAAGAAGCCCTGAGCTCGTTACATTCCCCTTCCAGCATTTGCTGAGAAGAGCAGCTTAATAAAGCCTCATTTTCACAAGCATTCACTCGGCCTCAGAGCTAAAAACCATTCAATCTTAACCCTTTTCACACTTGTGAACGTGAACAAAAACCCAGCTCAATCGGCCTCTGGGGTAAGCTGATAAGTGATCTTGTCTCAACTTGATTCTTTCTTCTAAAGATAAGAGCAGCTATGAAATGAACATTATCCTCTATTAATGTCTTTCGTTTTATTGCTTAAAAATGGCTACAGTTTAAGTTTATCCTCGGACCCTTACGACCATCTTAAAAGGTTGTGGGGAAAGGGTAAAGGCGACGACGGGCGTGGTTGTGGGTGGGGCTTCACCCCCAACCATCGAAAATGTGAAATGTTGAAGGAGTGTTGTAAAATAGAGAAACATTGCCGGACTTGCTTGCGTCTCACCCATGCAGAAACGTTTGCCTGGAATTTTTACACATTTTTACACCAATTGTAAATTACCATTCAATTTGTCATTTTTATGTGTTACCAAAACCAAAGGGGGTGCATTTTTCGGTATTGGTCAATTTTCCATCTCGATCAATAAAACGCTCGGGCTTAAATTCTGTAGGGTCATCCCAATATTCGGGATTTGAGAAGACAGAGTGGATATTTGGGATTATCGTCATGTCCTATAGAAAATTTCGAGCAATAAGAACAAATCTCAGGTAAATGTGTAATACCTTTGGGAAGTTGTATCCCTTGTAATTGAATTCCTGAGTCACTTTCCTCGGTGGAATAATTGGTACAATGTTTCCCAGCCGAAATATCTCCAAAATTGTGGCTTGTGTGTACACCAATCTATCCAAATATTAAGGCTGTCAATTTCCAAGCTTTGTTTAGTATAAGTTATTAAATACTTTGATTTGTGCTCAAATCCAACTTGTCCTTTTGAGGGGACCACTGCTTCAATTTCCTCCGCAACCTTTGTCTGCACTTCCGGATGAAGGATCATAAAGAGGAAGGCATATGACAGCGCCCCGCTCAACGTTTCCGATCCCGTCACAAACAAATCAATCAAAGTGACCTGAAGCTGACGATCTGAAATTTGCAGATACAAAATGGATGCGATGCAAATACTTTAAACGATTTATTTTAAATACCCGTGAAAAATTCTTTTTCTGGGTTTCCATCTTCTAGTTTCTGGGCTTGATCTATTTTGGCAAGAAATATGTCTAAAAATGACTCTGGAGCGGATGCATATCCAGGACGAGCTCGGTACTCATTTATCATTTCCTAATTTGAATTACTATCAAGTTTTAAGACATCTAAGTCAAGAGATCAAATGTGCATACCCCAAAATATTCATGCCAAACTTTAAACACACTTTTAAAAGCTTTTGCATTTGTGGCTTTCGGGAAAATATACAGAATGAAGGGAAATGCGACGGAGACGTCCGTCCCAAAATTTCCTAGTTTGAACGATTTTTCAGTCAACTCCATAACTTTTCTTAGGTGGGGATCATCATAAGAAAACTTTTTGCCCCCGACCATAACCCACATCACATTCAGAAGGGAACAATTGAAGAATAAAGAAGAGTTCAAAATCCCATTTTGGCAACTCTTCAAATCCAATTTGATCTTTTCCACAAAGTTGTCAAGTTCCTCATGAATTTCAGCTTCCAGGGATTTCTTTCGACCGAAACCAAAATCTCTGGAATTTTTTTTTCAAAAGTCAAAATCCCAAGATTTTTATTTATTTTGCTACCTCAAATTTCGAATTGAGAACCGACGAACGGCCTTCCACATTTCTCCATTGCTGAATATTAGCCCTATAATTGCAAAATAATTACAAACTAAAATAGTTAGCGGATACTGCAATTACCCAATTCCTCTCCAAAACTTCGATCTCTTAGAAAGCCTTCTAATACGCGACCACTGCACTCATCCCTGGACAAAAGGGCGGACATGTCCTCAAATGACGAGATCACAACTGAAATTAAATTTATCAAAATGTTTCTTATAAGTATGGAATTTTCAGTTTTTTCCATACTTGCTTCCTTCATCCCCATTTTAATGCTCATTATCGGCCCATAACGTTGTGACAACTTGTCAAATGTAACAAATGGAAGTTGCTCCCCCATTGCTGCCATTTGATGAAGGTTTCCAATTAAGGGAAGTCTGGGGGGACCTAAAACCCATTTTTTTTAAAGTTTTTTTTTTTTTTTACATGTAATTTAAAAAATTACCAGGAGCCCTGCATTTTACCATCGGGGAATGATTTTCAAGCCAAAACCAAAATATCAAAATGAATACAAAGCCTAAAACCAGCTCCGGAAACATTTTGGATAGAATTAACAAAACTAAATACCAAATCAGTGTTTTTATCCAGGCTTATAAGAAGTTAGTTACTTTCATGAATGCTATCTTGTGTAAAATATAAGTGAAGGCCAACAAAAAAACTGGATCTTGATCTTACTTAAAAAATGAGTACGATTAATTCCAGTTGCTTACGTGACACCAAACAACATTATTTTATTTCTGGGGAAAGAAATAAAACAAATACAACAAAAATAAAGATGTTTTGCACAGGTTTTGAGTACATTACATTCTACATATGCTATAAATGCTACATTTTGGCAATCTTTCTCGTAGTTATAATATAGCTCAGGTAAACACACATTTAATTTAGCAATCACATTCACAACCAGGAAAAATATCTACTAAAATATTTAAGTACCACAAATGATTGGATTGTTTCAATAAATTTGCACTATATTAACTAATTTCTAATTGTTACTAATTACTAACTCTACTATTATTTAATTTAACTTGACAGTCTTCCAGGATTTGGCTAAAATATGCTATTGACTTTGACTAAAAACAAATGACTAAAAAATACAGCAAGGTAGAAAAAGCTCTTCTATTTATATGGACAATTTTATACCATAATGAATACAAAAGGTATTTGATTTGGAAGTTTTACATTTGGACTCTAATTTTGATTTACAATTTTTGCTATATAGCTCCAATATTTGTGCGCCAATTACATCAGTAGTATTTCATAATAAACAGAGGAATGTTTGATTTTTTTAACAATTAGAACACCTCATCTTCCTCATCAAACTCTTTCCCGATTTGAATTTGTTTCTTCTTTGGCTTTTGATGACCCTTTCGCTTTCCTTTTCGTTTGAGTATGACGTAGGAATCGTAGTAATTGTATTGTTCCCAGATGAAAGGAATGTAAAAGGAACGGAAGGGAGACGGAGATTTTTCATTGTTTAGATATTCTTCTTCCACAATTAGCTTCCATTCTTTCAAATTGTCTGCGTAGTTTGGCTCCAGTTTGGTTAGCTTATCAGGAATTATGAGATCCACGAGATAGTCGCAATCTTTTATGTCGATCTAAAATATGAAAAGGTTAATTATGTAATCGAGTGACGGAGAATTTTTTGGGGGTTACTAATTTCTATCTCAAAAATTCCATCATCACTTTTTCTTTTGTTCAAAAATCTATTACTTACATATCTCGACGGCTCCTCTCCATTCCAATCATTCATGTGCTGCGGTATTTTTTTAGTTGAATCCGGGTCTAATGGAGCATATCGATTTGGGAGCTGTCCCTTGAATTCAGATTGGATAAAACGGACATCCCACGATGGACTGGGGACGAAGAAAGAGCTTGGAAATCTGTGCCATTCTTTCCCGAAGCAGATTGTATAGTTGAATCCAGATTGAAGTGCTCTTTGAGTAGACGCATCCTTGTTGAATGCAAAAAACACGTCAAATGGAGCTCGGTAACCTGGAATTTGATAAATTCAATTCAATTATTTAATTTTTAGTTTTAAAATTTGGAATTTTAAGGTTAGTTAGATTACCATAATAAATTGCAAATATTCTTGACAATCCCAGAACACAAGATAAGACAGTACCCAATGTCCCAACAGCTGACAAATGCTTTCGGTATCTTTCCCAAACTTTAATATTTACCAGTTTTGGATAAGCTCGAATCCAAGCCATAAAATATTCCGAGAAAACAACGTCCAATGTTTTTTGAAGAGCGTCAATTCCAAATGCACCACAAATAGGGATCAGCATGAAGATGGGAAACATGAACCTCTCTTCCTGTAATTTAATTTATATAGTGTTAGTTACAGTTTACAAATTATGTTTTAACATGTTTTATAACAACCTTATGTGGTTGCAGGGTAAAGATGGCAAACCACAAAATGCAAGTTAGATGGACGATAATTTTCCGTTTCAGATTTAGCATGAGATGTTTGCTGATTGCAAAAAAGATGAATCCTGCCCAAACAAAGACAAAGAGGATGTTAAAGTTCAGAAAGAGATTTGCGGGGTAAAATGTCCATTCTTCTGTCCCATAAAGATCTGGTCCCCTGCTGTTTGACAGAATGTTGTACTTGATAATGTTCCAAGGAGCAATCACAAGCTGTCCGTACATTGAGGAATCAAACATCACCACTGGTACCTGGGGGTAGAAAATTAAATAATTAGAGGTTATTGTTGAAAAGTTATTTTAATAAAATAATTACCAAAATGATGATGAGTGAGATGAAACACCATTTTACAAAGACAGAGATCTGTCGTTGCAAGAAGAGGATGTCAAATGCAATCAAAGCTCTAAAAGAACAATTTAAAAAAAAAAACATTTATAAAAAATTAGAATACAATTTTGCAAATTTGTTTATACCCAGTAACAGCAGCAAACGGCCAGCTCAGAATTGCAGATAGTGCAGTTGCGAAAATGGCCAATTCGTTCATTCCATCAAGCCAAGCTCCAAATGCGACCCCCGTCATGTACCTAAAACACTAGTTTTAATCATTTGTTCAAATAAAAATATTCCTTAAATTTAACCAACATTGAAAACGATGACGGAAGAAACGCACTGCAAGATATGAACATTCCAGCGGAACACAGCGATGTAAAGAGCATAATCCTTGCGACATTTCCTCCAAACTTCCTCCGAACAGACCTTAAAAACGAATGTCATTATTTATAAAAAAAAATGTAATTGTCCTGACTTGAGACAATTAATTATTCTCACCTGTAGAGAAACCATTCGGAAGACGCACAGGTGAACGCCAGACAGCAACGGACGAAGAAGAAGAGGAGGAGTGGCACGGGTTTGAGGAAATAGTCATAGATTTTTGCAGGGACTGCGTGGAGCATGATGTAAGTATATGACCTTAGGGCGTATTCAGGGGAATATTCCCAAGTTTGAAATCCCTTCCCGTACAAAAGATTGTAAGTCTGGAATTTAAAATGATGGACAACTTTGTTAAATTTGATATTTTTATAAGTTGGATTAAATTTTTGGGCTTCAGCTTGAATTATTGACTTTATATTTGCTTCAAAGATTTAGAAAACTAATTAAAATAAAAAGAAAACATGTTTAAATATTAAATTGGCTTCAAAAAATCATAAAAATCCATAGCATTTTCACCGTGGACAAACTAAATCACAAAAAAATCTGAATGCTATCAAAAAGTATGAAAAAACGCTCAAAACAATTGTAAATTGTTCCAAAAAAATCCACCGGTTCCCAATAGTTGTAGGTTTCATCGCAATCCGAAATTGTTGTCCAAAGAGCGGCCGCAAATCGCACAGAAATGTACAACTTGAATGCAGAATAAGCCGAAGGTGACCAATAAGGGTCGTGAAGATAATCCTGATCAGGTGCCGCGGCTTTGATGGCTTCTCTTATGGCGGCGCGGTTTCTTGCCCTAGCAGCAGCTGCTGCGGAAGCGGCCACAGGCCCAACCGGTCCACTTTCCTCCACATTGTCCAAGATGTCTTCCACTTTCTCACTGTCAACTCGTTTTGTGACTTGCTGTCGTCGAACTTGGCCAACTTTTGGTCTGGAAATTGAAAATATTGTCAAAACTTTGTAGAAATTTTGTAAAAATTCTACGCTAACTTACGCTGCCGCGCTTGGCCGCGCCCGCTTCGGCCCCATTTTACAAACTTCAGCCTGAAATTTTCAACAAAAGCTTTAATTTTGGGGTAATTTTGTTTGAAATTTTGAAACGTGTCAAATTTGGTTGACAAACCTCAAAAAAAGCCGATTTTTTGCCCAGCAAGTGCCAACAATTTAAAAGTTGACCGTGCCTACGCCCGGTTGACCTTTGACCCTTGGTTGGGGTCAAAGGTAAGGAATTTAGGGTTTGAATTAATTTTTGATTAGCTATCAGCTGCCACTTGTTCACGCTGCCACTTTCTGGACTCAACTGAGTCTCTGAAATGCCCACAAAGCCCGAGGAAACTCTCTTCTCCCCCAAATACCAAAATCCGAAAACTCCGAAATATCCCTTTCGGGCTGACCTATGACCTGAAGCAAAAGAATATTTGTAAGATTTAGATTCAGATTGTATTGGGCGTAAGGCTGGCGTCAAACCAACGCCAGGAAAAATAGCAACACCAACTTTTCTGGCATCAGTTTGAGACGTTTAGCAGTGTCTCAATTTGTCAAAAGCCATTGGAAAACATCATTGACCATGTCCACTGACGGACATGGCGAGCTAATATATAATGTCTGTATTCTACAGAATGCACTTTTCTCAATGAACAAACAAAAAATTCTCACAGATTCATACAAATATGTTTTTTATTAGCTTTAATTTTCATAATTACTTTCCAAAACTAAGAATATTAAATACAATTTAAAACTTCATTTCTCCACTTTTTCAAAGTCCTTCAATATTTCGACATGCGTCAGGGGAAAGTGTCCTCGCTAAAGTGACAAATTGTTATATAAACTGTCACTTGCAGGTGTGTGTTTGCATATGTACATCATAATGCATACCTTTGCCTTTTCTCCACTCAGCAACTCTCCGTAGCCCTGACCATTACTTCGTCTCGTGATGCGGATTATGTCACCGACCTTAAGGGGCAGGGCTTGGACGTCATAGGCAATTGGTGTCCGTTCCTGGACAACTTTGGCATACATGGGAGGCAGGTTCTGAAAAAAATATGATCAAAGTTGATCCCTTTGTCTGTTCTTATGTTAATCCCTTACGTCGCCAGACACCCTTGTCGTCGTCGGAGGCGCAGACTGTCTGGCACTCGTCGTCGTCGTGGCCCAATCCAGTTGAATATCTGGAATGGGTAAAATTGTTCGGCGTTGAGCTGGGCTCAGCTCATTATTTTCAAAATGTTGGGTATGGCGACGAACTTTTTCTTTTGCGACGGGTCGAATGAGGGCCGTGGAAGTGAACATGTTTCGCTTGTAAAAGGAGAGAAGTGCAGCCAGATCTTTGAAGTGGAATTCAGGGCGAATGAATAGTTTTCCAGATTCATGAGTTGAAACTAAATATTCCATCACCCCTGATTTTTCTCTGTAAAGAAATTTAATTGACTGCAATTAAATGGTAATTGTTAAGCATTTTATAAATTCAATGAGGTGTTGAGGCAATCATATTAAAAGTGTGAAAATCTTCAATTTCAACAAAATCTTTACAAACGAGCAATCCTGAATTGTTCTCTTTCATACAAATAAAAAAATTGTAAAGTAAAGTACATAGTATCTGAGTAAAAATTTTACTGTAAAAAGCAAAAAGTTAACTGGAACCTATTCTTTACTGACGGACAGACAGACAGACGGGGGAGGTAAAGCAACATGACGAGCTACTAAATAGCCCACCTACTTGACACAAATAACATATCCCCCTCGAGTCGTTGAATCCCTGACTAAAAAGACGCCAGCGTCTTCATCCTTTAAAATCCCCGTCGCGTCCTCGTGTTTGAGTCCTTTGAAGTAATAGCTACAAACAATCACGATTAGATACAAATATAGTCAATATCCAATAATTACCTACCAATTTAAATTACTCTCGTCAAAATCTCCGGAAGACATTTTAAATTTCTACTAATGTACTTTCCAATTTTATACAAGTAATTGTAATAATTAGCATTAAAAGTCAGCCGGATATAATGAGTTAGTCTTTTCCTCCTTTCTGAGAATTCCATGAAAATTTTGGTTAGCTACTACAACTGACCACAATTCAACTCAATTAATTCCACTAATAAATACCTTAATTAAAGACAAATTATGGTACGAATGGAATTTTCCAATAGACACTAGACCCAGCCAATGACAATGACCGTTTTTGGTAATTTTAAGATTGGCTTTTCGTCATTGTCCTGGATGTGACGTGGACGTGGACAATGTCAACCTGTAGCATGAATAACGTGACATTTAGTTTAAGTATCCATGAGCCACCCTGACTTTTCGTCAGTGGCATGGACGTTGCCACAAGGGACAATGGCATAACATCTATAAACTATAGCATCTATTCATATGACTCTTTCCTTGGCTGATCGCCCACACGAAAATCGACAGAGAAGAAAAGCTTTCTCTCCATAAAATGAAGGATGTCGTGTTTAGTCCATGGGAATAAACTCGCAGTCTCAACTTCCCAAAACTAACATCTTTTTATAAAAAGTTCCATAATTTTCCCGTTTGTTGTGCACTAATTGTACCCCAATTCATCGAATGAATAGACATTTAATGACCACATTGATAAAAGAAACAGAAAACGAAAACGAAGCTATTTTTTAAAAGCCTTTTATTTAATTCTGAGCACAAAACTAACGAGAATTTGATGTTTGCCATTGGATTTGAAATCCGTGTAAATTCTTTTTATTTGCTTTCACTTTGCTCTCGTTTTATCAGAGCTTGAGGAGATTAATCGATTTTTTTGACCTAAAAACAATTAAACACTTATAACGGAAGATTTATATAATTTAAATCTATCTCGCTTTCCTTTTATTTCTAAGAAGCGAGACATAGGGTAAAATAATGGCTCGTGGCAATGTTTGCAAATGGATTTGCTCCAGGTGAATTTCTGTAAATTAATTGAGTCTGGCAGCTTCACAGATGAATAAATAAAATTGTGCTTCATGGATACTTTTGCCGAGATTAGTAGACAAAGCAAAGCAAACATTTGTGGTTACCTTGGATTTAGGGATTTAGCCAAAGTAGCTCATCCACATGTCACATTTGGACAAGTTCTCACCAAACCAATTGTCTGACAATGATTAAATTTGGATTTAGGGGGAAATGAGACAATTGATATATAGCATAGCATGAAATTGCTTTATTTACAGATTTACAAACGTCTAACTATAATTAGTAACTGTTGCTGTAGTAAACCCTGGAATTTGGACGGGAGGACTCCCAAGCAGATTGGTAGTATTTGCCAAAGGGGACACTTCGACTAATTGTCACATTTAAGGGCCCCCGTCCCTCGGTGTAGCCTGCAGGGTGTTCTGTGGGAAGGACAGGCGGTCGTTTTCTCGTCTCCACGGGGGGACGACTGAGGTAAACGGGGGACTCTCGGCGCAAACCACCCGCCTTCCTGCTCCCTGACGCGTAGTGACGACGCCCTGTGACGTAAGAGTCGTCATTGTCCTGGATCACACGGGCTAGCACCTGGAGACATTAAACGGCATTTATTGTAGTATTAATTTGTAGTTGTTTCGCAATTTTCTCATTCACGATCAGTTTAGAAGGCAAGCGTTTGTAAGGGAAAACTGAGGATGAGTTCATTTTGTTTTGTGTTTCAGTCAACTCGACTCGAATCTGATCTGTTCCACTTTTACTCCATATGAAGTACAACGTGTAGGAAAATGTGGGGAAAATGAGACAATGACAATTCCCTAATTATTTATTTGTATCAAATTTCTCGCTACAATAGAATAGAATCTATCTACTTTGATATATTCTTTTTGATAGTTAATATGTTGTGTAATAAAGAGCTTCACATGTACCTATATACTTAGGTATGTCTATCTAATTCAATAAAATTGTTTGAAAATACCTCTCCTTGTCCATTTCCCAGTTGCAGCTTTCTAAGGGGTGCTCTTTGTTGACTCGGCCTTCGTCGCCCTTGTCCCTGAGTCTGTCCATGACCATGTCCTTGTCCCTCTCCCCCAGTGGCAGCCACCCTAGAATTTCTGTGATAAGTTGCCCCCGGTCCTGGCCTCGGTTTCCTTGCCCTATGATAATTATTTGAGACATGACCAGAGTTTGAATTTGAGCTTGAACTCGATCTTGTATAGCTCAACTCATTTGCAAACTTTGGACCTCCGTAGCGCTCGTCATATCCGCTGTCCCCTGACCTAAAACAACGTCATTGTCACAAAAATTGTCATATGACACCTTGAGTCGTCCCCTGACCTCACTTGAAGTCTGGATGCAGGTGGAATTTGAGGCTGTGGATGTTTCTCAGACCATGCTGCAGATACTTTGTGATGTGGCAATAATCCATCCGGCTCATAAAATTCCTCGGAATCGTAATTTACGTTTCCAAAAAAATCCAGACTTTTAGGCTCGTTTCGTCCACCTGGAAGTTTTTTTTTGTTTGTGCATTTAAATTGTGTAAAAATGCCTATTATTATCTAACGTGAAGTTGCTGCAATGCATAAGACATAAAACTAAGCAAAACTTTCCAGACACATTTGTGCTCAAGTTTGAGTCAATTTCTTTGTCAACTTGTTGACAAAATGAGACTTGCAGCAACGGAACTTTCTTTCGTCTAAAGTTGCCCCAATTTAAGCAAATTGGCTATTATATGCTGTATACATATACAATCTTTTCCAAGTTCAATTGTCTAGCTAATTTATAGACATTGTTTGTCATCAACAAGGAATTGAGTGGGGAGGGAAATGTAGGCTAATAGGATGAGACTAAATTTGTAAAGATGTATCAAAATACATCAATTACTTCTATTTAAAAGCTGATGCCATTATTGGTTTGTTTTGTGTGGGACTCAAAGTTTTCTTTAATGCTAACGCTTTAAAACGGTGAAAGTTAAAACCCAGGAATCATGATTTGCGTCATACCCCTTGTCATTTAAAACAATAGACTATTTGAACAATGGACAAATCCTACAAAAGCCCGGATTTACTTTCGCCTATTGACAAAGCTGAAGGGAAAATACGTCGCAGTTGTTTGAAGCTTATACAAAGCATTTGCAAATACAGATATTCGGAGCTTTTCGCAAACAATGGCCACCATACATTTTGCAAATCTTACCAGTTTCCACCAACCCCTCATACAACCTCAGCCCTGTACTTTCGGGGGTGGGGGCCGGACCTTTTTGGGATTTGCCAATTTTTTCGCCATAGGGTGTCTGGAGGACAGGGACTCCGTCCTCAGTCCGTCCCACTTCTGGACCAAAAGAGACGGGAAGTTGGGGAAAGGGCACTTGACGTTTGCTCCGCCTCTGCAAATTATTACAGCACACTTTATTACTTGTGATGAAAATCACCTTGAGCCTGGGAATTCATTTTTAGAACGAGCTACGTCAAAGGAGAAAGTTGACGTAAACATGTTTTTTGAGGCCAGGCCAGGGCTTGCTTTCTTTTACAAAAACATGTTTACGCCATTCGGCTAAACTAATTGTTTTTTTCATTATAAAGTATGAAATCGCCAGTAAATGAAGGATTGTTCGTTACAAAACATGTTTTTGAACGGCAGAGTAAGAGAAAGCTCATTAGCTATTAATTAATCCTGGAGAAAGTCAAATCGAATGTTTGTGACAATTTAATGAAAAGAATTAAAACGAAATTCATACTTTTAAAGATTCTAATTAACTCGATTTTAATTCCATATGCAAAGGTAGAAATTGAATTATTTGTGGAGAATTTTATTCCAGCTTGAGGAAAAATATTTACCTTGAATCACATTGAAAATATTTGCCAACAGCTTTGTATGTAAATTACAATTTGGGGTTTACAAATAAAATGATTCAGACTCATGTGACATGATTCAAGTCCATTGAAAGCATAAACATCAAAACATCTTTAGATATTTACATGTGTATAGAAGTACTCATCAGACTTCTTTCATTTTCTCTTACAAAACCGTAAATTCGTGTATTAAAAATACTTTCATCTTCTTAATATTTCTCAATACTTACTGCTGATAATCTCGGGTTGTATCTGGCAAAAAATGCATTCTAAAATTATCTTTAACTTGGAGAAAAAAATAATTTCCTATAATATTCAAATTGCGACTTAATTCTTAAAATCTAAATAAACACTTTCTTTTCCTCTTGTTGCTTACTTTATTTATGAGCTATTGTCAACTCGTTTTCTCAATGTTCCCAAAATTTGACTTTAATCAAATCAAAATTATCCTAATAAATGCCACAACGCTTGTCGAGTTAGTTTCAAAGTTTCCAACGTTTTATACCTGTTGCACTTTCTCCACATCCCCCGACTTCCTCTCGTAATCCAACTCTTCCTTAAGAACTTGGAAAAACGTTTCCAGATCCAACTCCAACTCAGAAAGTTTAGCCTCCACCTCCCCAACTTTTGACTGGTTGCTAAGGAAACAAAAGGATGCTAGGCCAACCATCCCCAAAAGGAAAACAGTGATCACAAGCCCCAACAACTTGACCTTAAGGGCCCAGTTATCTGCCGCCGCCCCTTGACTTGACCCCTGACCCTTGGCCCCTGACCCTTCTTCATATTGGGGGATTAGAATTTGAGAATACTCACCAACAACCATCCTGAACGATTGATTGGAAATTAATGAATAAACAGTCGGAATTTGACTTGTACAGGGTGCAGATTTATTTTAATTGGTGCTTATGTATGCTGATGCTATTTTTGATTGCTCCTCAAGCTCAAAGATTTTGCAAGGGTTAAAGTTCAAGGAAAAATTTATTTTTGATGAAAGAGATGATGAAAGAGACAAGGGCAAGGTTGTTTATGAGTTATCACTCTATTTCCTTGACATTTGTTTTTTCATTCTATGCCTGTTTTTTGGGTTGAAATTAAAAATTTATATGAATTTATGCTTGTAGATGCATTATTTGCCAACAAGATCTAAATAGTCAAAATTTGGAAATATATATGAATTTTATGAATGAATGTTCTGATAGTTTGCAGTTTAATGCAAATATGAATGAAATGCATTGATTTACTTATGAAAATATGCTCCACAAATAAATGTCACAGCTCAACAGCCCCAATTAACTAAAAAGAACAAAAACTTTATTTTAACGTTACAGAAATTACACCAAATCATATTATCACTGAACGTGAAAACAATTCCATTTAACCGCAAATAAATTAATTCTAATGGACTTTCACACCTCAGATGTTAAATTGCAAATGTCCATCTACTTTTTAAAATGTTGAAGACATTTGGTTGTATTTTAGTTGTAATTGTAAATTGTAAACCTTAACAAGTTATTTTTCTCTAACTACATTATTTTTTTTTCCTTACTCAATTTCCAACCCGAATATTTAACCCGCAGACCAAATCAGAATAAATAAATTAACCCCATAACCAACCGTGCCTCGTGTTGGTTTTGGGCAGGGGCTAATTTACCTTTGGGGAGGGCTTGTTAATTTGGGATTAATTTGGTTGCTTCAACTTGCAAAAACGTTCCTAAATGCTAATTTTGAAGGCTGAACTATTCTAAGTAGTCTACCGACCCTTAATTGTTCCCTTTCAGTTGCCGACTCGATGAAGAATCCATTCCTTGAGATTAAAGAGGGATTTCTAATGCTAAGATGTTGGGAGAAGTGCAGAGTGTATTTACAAGTGAGGGCAGATGTTAACTTGCCACTTTTATTTTTCTCTCATTTTAGTTGTTGACAAGCCCCAAAGGTCTAACGTTTGGGTCAAAATTTTTGTATAATAATAACACAATTCAAAAATTTTGACCCTATCTGCTACCCTCTGGGATTGCCAATGATTTTATTCCATTGTTTCGCGTTTTTTTTCGATTTCTGATGTTAAGTCTCAAAGTTGTGATTTCCAATCTAAATAACTCACTTTCAAACGATACGACGTATGTACCTCTTAGCTTATCTTACCTTAGATTATCTTAATTAGCACTGAAACAATGGTCTGTCATTTTCCAGTGGACTTATAACTATATTTGCCTTAACTTAAGTCGCGTTTTCACTCTTTACTTGACCCTTATCCAAAAAATGATACGAGTGCCAATTTCTTAAATTACTTGACCTTAACTTAACTTAACTGTTTGAATATTAAAGTTGGTATTAAAATAGGCTATTTCGAGTTTTTATAGAATGCAGTAATTTGTACGTTGTTGTCTTAAATTACCACAACCTATTTATGAAAGTATTTATCTCAATGTATATTTTGATGTTTGTTTTATTTTCCTAAGAAAATCAGATCTTTTCGTAGATTGTATTGATTGCTATTGCTACTACTTACATGCTTTAGATGCAATATTTATGGGTGAAGATGGAAATCACCACAAATTCAGATGTTGGCGAATTCAGAGTTGTAAAATATTAGCTATTCTATAAATGAAAATGAAATTAATTTTAATTTTAATTTAAACTAAATTTTTAATTTGTCTACGAGTTTAATAGTGTTTTTTAAATAAGCTTTCTACAAAAGCGTGATTTCTAACTCTATAGGAATTAGGGAAGGGAAGAAGAATTTTTAAAAAATGGGTAAAGAACAATAAAAATACTACGGTTGCATTTTTTTGCAATTTTTGCATTTTTTTGTCTACCAGATTTCTACAAATTTCTACAGTGTAACGAAAATTTACTAAGTTGCAAATTCATCAAACTTTGAGGGTGTAAGCGTGCATCTACAAAGTAAATTTAAACTATGCCAACTACATTTGAGAATTGTGCAAATTTGAGTACAGGAGGCTAAAATGCTATTCATCATCGTAGAGGCTGCATTATTTGCAGTTTATCTACGGAAAGGTGCGAGCATGGAGTGCAACTACATTAAGTGTCTCAAATATTTAATTGTCGTGCACATACAAATTATAAAATAAAGAGAAAAGTTCAAGGACAGTTTTGGAAACAATAAAGAAAATAAAAGTAAGGTGAATTGTGTAGTTTAAAGTGCGTCTTGTTTTTACTGCCTGTGCCTTTTAATGTGATTAATTTAATGTAATTACTATAGTCTATTCCCTTGATGGGAAAACTACGATTTTTTCAACAAGAGTTGCGGACATTTCCATGTTTCATGTTGTTCTTAAATTGTCCTTGTCAATTTTTTGCAATTGTTTGACCAGTCATGTTGCCTTAATAACTAGGGATAGGGGGAAATTTTACACTACATTGTTAAGCTTGCATTGTTGGAATCGTGCACTAAATTTAGCGAGTGCAATTGCATTCTAACCTAAGTCCTAAAGCAAGGGGCAATTCGGTACTAACCTAAAACTAAAGAAGATGCAAATGTAAAACTGAAGCTTGCAAGAATATTTTTATTTTAATAGAGCTCTAAAAGGTTTCTATAAAATTAACTAGCAAAGTAGTAAAATAAAGTAGCTACGCATCTCAAGTCACGCTAAAAATACACTTTTCTTCACATCAAATCCCAAATATCTAACTGTCCAATTTTTTGGCTTAATTTTTTATCCATCACATTCAACTCTTTCGGATGATTTCAATTCAATCATTTATATATTAAAATATATAAGCCATCGCTCTATCTTAACCTGATATTTTCATAACATTTCCTTTAAAAAAATCATTCTATAGCCAACATCAATCTGGTCTCAGCTCAGGTCACACTTAAAATTCATCACAATCCTTGTCATTTAGTAACAACTTTCCAGGTGAAAGCATTTACAGGTACATACATTCCTCTATCAAAAATAAATAAAGGGTTTTATACGGAAATAGAAACATGTAATTTAAAAAGACAGATTTAAAGAAGTGGAAGAAATTGAGGAAATAGAGAGAAAGATAGTAAAGATAGCAAGGAAATACAGAAATTATTTTGAAAATTCCAACTCTTTCTGACAAAGCCCAAACACTTTCCAACCTTAAAGATTACGTAAGAACGATGAATGAAAATATTTAAACTCTCAGCATTTCTACAACATGCAACTATTTAGGACATGAACATGGTAAGATTTGCAGGTGAAAGATGAAGATAAAGACTGCATTTCTTTTGTCAGTGACAAGTCAAACGTTTATGTATCCAATTTCGTGAATCGTCCAAGAGTTCCCCAAATGTATTATTTTCTAGATCAATTTAGAGTAAAAGTTGAAACAAAAATATGTAAATATGCCAATTGTCCCTGATAATTTTGAAGATAATAGAAATTAAAGTTTTTTAAAATTATACATATTGTTAATTTTGAGTTTTATGTAGATGCCAATTTTAGATTGCAAGCAAGTTGCAATTTGAGCAAATGTCAGGAAACTTAGGAAATCGTTGCCAATTAGTGGGGATTTTATAGTGTCATTTCAAAGTTTGAGATTGAGATTCACTGTCGAGGCGGCGGCCGTGGACTTCCACTTCGTCCGCGTTGCTTCCATTTCCTTGGCCTTGGGCTTGGGCTCCGTCGTCGGGCTGGACTCCGAACTGGACTGGGGCTGCTCCGGATTGCGGCTGGTCGGTGTTTGGGCCGAAGTGGAGGCAAGTTGTCAAGGGACGAGCTGTGAGGTGGGGGTCTAACGCCCGCGTGAGGACCCCCAATGGCCGCCACAAATGCCCCACTTATCATGCTCATCACCAACCGGATTATGTTGATGCCATAAGTCTGCATGGACAAAGGTAAGGAAAGAATGTATATTAAAAAGTGACTCTGTCAGTGTTAGGAACTGTTTTAATCATATGCCATTTTTATCCACAAATAATCTAAATCAAATGTTCCAAATTTATCAGATCAACCAATCATATTAATCGCCATTTTCTCATTCTACTCATGTCATTATATGTTTGCATTGTTGAGACATCAAAGTACAGCTAACAATTTGTATCGAATGTAAACTATTTGTGACATGCAAGCTTAAATTTTTATGAAATATGCCAACTTTGTAAAAAAAAAAAAAAATATTTTGTCCATGCAATACACTACTTTAGGGGTTTACCCTTGGGGAGGTGAGAGTGTTCCAAAATCCTTCGTTGGCCACAAACGATCCGATCGCATCCGCCCCCATCAAAGAGGAAAAGTGGAAGATGGAAGAATTCAAAACGAATTTCATTACCTCTTTATCCTTTGACCCAAGATAGCGCCAGACATTATACACCATGCCTCCAAAAACAAAGGGCAATATACATATTTGTATGCTTAAGCCACATCTCTCGTTGGGACTTACCAAATGATGAGACCGCATAGTAATGTCCTTCTCTGCTGCCGTCTTCATACAAAACTCCCAACAGTCCGAGTCTTCCAGCTTCGGAGGGTACAAAGATGATGTAGACAGACTGGACGATAAGTGAACTGGCCACAAATATCAACCAACTGTTAAGTCCTGATGGTAGTTTGGTGAAAAGATGATCGTCACAGCCCAGAACTTGCAAAATCTACGAAATGTCAATATAATGAAGTTAATGAAATACAGATAACTTTTGAAATAGCATCTACACCATGTCACTTGTGTCAAAAAGTATTATTTTTGAAATGTTGTCTCATTCGAAAAATATTTCAAAGCAAGCTAAATGTCGACCTCAGAAGGATATCAGAGGTCAAAAGTTTACATGGGGTGGCAAAAATGAACAAATTGTGAAAATTACCTTTGATCCATGGACGCCGCTCTTATCTTTGGCACCCGACCGCACTCCAAGGACCTTCTCTATCTTAAGACGAGACTGAAGGTCCCCTCCGTTGTTTCGAAATACGGATCTACAATTCACAAATTCATATATTTAATACATGAACTTCCCAGTACAAAGTTGTTTGCCATTTAAATTGGAATCCAAAAATACAAATATTGAATAGAAAGCAGGGTCTCGGGTCTCTTTGAAGTTTGGACTTCTTTGTTTCCGCATTAAGCTCGTTAAATTTAATATTAAAGGCATCCTTTACACAGCTTTCATTTTAATCTGGATTATCAATTAGCTGACCTCTCTTTCTCCTTTTCGCTTTGGGTTTGCTAATTAGCTTGTGTATTGCAAACAGATACAAACTCTGAGTTGAGGATTTTACCTTAATGACGTCTCACTATTTGTATTCAAATTGAGTGAAAGTGAACAGCCCGATTTTTCTAAATACTTGGCAAATTGTTTCATATTTTGTGTATAAGTATATTACATAAATCATCATTCCTACATTCTCCACATCAAAAGCGACAATAACTAATTTGCTGCTTAATAATTCGTTTTAAAAATTGAAATCCCGTTTCTTGGAGAAAGTTGAAAAATATGGAAGGGATCACGTTCGATATTAAAAGTAAATCCTGACCACAGAGCAAAGTGGAGTGCAAACAAGGAAAGTGTGAAAACTAGAATGAGCAAACACTTGAAATATGAAACACTTCCGTGTTTGCATTGTACCTATAAATCTATAAAGCTACTATGGGGCAATTTGAGACACAATTCTCAAACAATGCCTGCAATGCCTGCTTCATTTATTTCTAAATCTCCGTGAAAACTTGTTGCATCTGTGTCCCATTGGATAATACTCAAGACAAAGACGTTGTCAAGGGAACAGGTGTCCAGTTGACCAAATAAGACAAAAGATGAGCCCACACAAATTAAATGGGTTCCCAAGCAAATTGGATTTCTATTGGAAATTCTTCCCCAAGATTTCCGCTCTTGACAAATTGAAACAAACAGGATAAAATTCAATTTCCCTTTGTCTCCTCAATAAGTAGGACACTTGAGGTTAATGGAGGGGACAATAAAAGAGAAAGAGGACAACCAATGTCAAATGTCAACAGGGATTATGCTTAAATGTCATAAAAATTTTATGCACAAAAGTTTTGAGCCACTCAACTTTAATAATCCTTGATCTTACTTCAAGGGAATTTGAGGTTTTAGAGCTTTGACAAATGTAATGTGTGATGTTTTGGGGGAAATGCGCAAAATTTGTTGGATTTGTCACTCATCCCTCGTCTTTTGTGGCTTTAATGCTTTAGCAAAGACAAAGATTCGGATTATAATGTAAAGTTGACGGGTGAAATTCTTGGGAAAATGGGATTTTTAGAATGAGGGAAAGTCGCAATTAGAGAAAATTTGTCTGTTTAAATCCCAACTGAACCTTTGCTTTGTTGTTGTGTATAAAATGATACAATACTCTGTATTTATCGTTGATTTCTAAGCATTGATACCATAGTTCAGGAAGTTAGGGCAGATTTGGGTTTGAGGAGGGGAGAAAATTGAAGATGAGGCAAGTTGAGATTTT